>NQII01000401.1:760961-799317 GCA_002778355.1 Clitarchus hookeri | reverse complement strand
GGGGGGGGGGCTGAAGTCGCCAATTTTCAACATGGTGTTTGGAGTCAGTATGTATTATGTTCGTCGATTTTTATAAGTGTTTCGTCGATTTTTTAGTTTTTTCTCGATTTTTAGAGTTTAAAGCCATTGGAGTCGAGGTCAAGGTCACCAACACTCAATATGGTGGTCGGAGTCGTAATAAATACCTTCGTCAATTTTTACGAATTTTTACAAATTTCTACAATTTTTTCTCAATTATTATTTCTTCAGGGTCTTAGAGGTTAAGGTCAAGGACATTAGCATCCTACATGGGTGTCTGAGTCAGTGATGTAATATGTTCCCAAACTTTTATTAGCTTATTCAGTTTTTTTTTACAATTTTTTCTCGGTTTTTTTGAGTTTAAGGTCATTAGGGTTCAAGATCGCCAGCAACCAGTTCCTACACTTTTATAAGAGTCTTTCGATTTTTACAATTGTTTTCTCGATTTTTATGACTTGAGAGTGTGATTGTTGTGGAGTTAGTCCGTGGTGGGGAAGGGGGTTGGGGGTGTGGTGTGGTGATTGTGAGGTTAATCTTATATGTTCCTAAATTTTTAGAATTTTCTTTCGATTTTAAATTTTTTTCTCGATATTTTTTATGTTTCGGGAGGGGGTGGGGTTGGTGAGGGGGTGAGGTGAGGGTGGTAGAATGATTGTGAGGTTAACGTTGTATGTTCTTCGATTTTGTTAATTTAGATATATATTTAGATTTTTCTAATAATAGCCAGTGGCGGGGTTGGGTAAGGGGTTTTGGTTAGGTTTGGTGCGTGAGCGATGGGTAGGGTTACATTACATGTTCCTAGGTATTTATATTTATTTTAGATATTTTACAAAAAATTTGGTTTCCAGCTCATTTAAGGTCATAAGCACAAGGTCAAGGTCACCAAGATCCAATATGGTGATCACGTTCCATAACAATATGGCCGCCCCAGGCCACTGACCGCTGGCCGCCTCGACAACTGAGGTGGCCGGTGGCTCCTGGGTCCTGAATCATGAATCCTGCGCCCAAATGAACATAACCCTACTACAATAGAAANGGGGGGGTTACGTTTTTGTGAACTACAAATTTTTAGAGATTTTTTGTAAACACATACATACAATTGAAAGCTAAGATAACATTATTTGAAAAGAATAAACTTTCTTATAAGTATTTCATAATACTCTAAGTATAATACAAATATTTTATAGTATGTTAAAATATTAGAAACACACAATAGAGATGCAAAATATGTTATTTTTAACAACATAACTTCAGCTGTCCATCTTGGTAGACAATCGCATTGTTATAATATTTACATCGGAACTGTTCGTCATATCAGTCGTCGTGCATTATAACTCTTTAGGGAGAGGAAAACAATTTTTTCTTAGATGAGTCAGGGAAAAAAATTATGAAAGCGAAGTCCCATGGCAACTTCCCCGCCCCCCTTGACCATCACCCCTCCCCCCAAATAACACGACCCTTCTAACTGATTCACACACTGGTGTGTGTGAATCAGTTAAAATTGCAATTTTATTCATATACTAAACATTCATAGTCAATGTTTGAAATTTTAAGAACTTAGGGCAATCGCTATTTGACCAAACTAATATTTTCACTGGCTTTTAAGTAGTAGTAACTTATTATTTTGTCTGGATAAAACGTTTAAAACGCAGTTTTTTTTAGATATTAATAATTTGAGTTTTGTAAGGCGTAATTTAATACGTAATTTCAGCAATAATTTTCTTACTCTCCGTGAAAGGAATAGTTTGCGACCGTAAATTTTTTTACTGTAAACGGATTTACTTGTCACTAAGTATTAGTATAGGCTAGTATTTTCTGAAGTATGAGTCGCGACCCACCTGTGGGTTGCAGACTAAAATTAGGTGGGCCCCGAAAAATATAATTTAACACATAAACATATGCATGAGTTATACATGTTATAATTTAGAACCTGCACACATGCAACGCAACTATCAATCAGACGTAAAATACTACACAGAGTACGCAGTGAACGCGACCCCACCGCTGCGGAGGTTGCATTGAAAAATCTGATTTGTTACAACCAAAATGATTTTTAAAATAAATTAGAAATAAAACACTTTGCGTAATGCTGTTTGATTTGGTATCTTTTTCATTAAAATTTTGTGTTTAATAGTTTAACTATTAAACTGTTTTATTGGTCCTACTACCCTTCACTTCCTTACGCTACGTAAGAAATATAATGAGGACATGATGGAACAGCGAAACGGTACGTTTCTTGCATAAGACACTAAAGCGGGTCCTGAACTTTGCCATTTTTTTAATGGGCCGCGGTTCATAGAAATTTGGGAATCACTGGTATAGGCTGTTCACGGCAAAGTGAGCACTTTTGAGGCTCCTGGTACTTTTTTTCCTATTAGCAATTTTTTTATCTATCCACTTTTTTTAAGTTAATATTGCCTTGTAGGTAATAAACATAGCGTATGTATAATGTATATATGTATGTATAATATATTATGTATAAGGTTCAGTAAATGCCAAGTTTTAATTATGTATATGGGTATGAAAATGGACAAACAATACAGAACTTTTTAATATATTTTATTTATTGAAATCAATGTTTATATCATTCTTATCCAACTTTACAAAATATTGTCGACCCATACTGTGTATTTCATTTCATTTTAAATATCTTAAACAGACTTTATTTTAGTTAAATCATTAACATTTCCCACTTATATAATAAAAATAACATTTCTTATGTAATTCTCTATTTCAACTAATCGTTATTAAGAATTTTTGACTAATAAATATCTTACGTAAAAAAGGCTCTGGAAGAGCTTCATTAAAATCAACACTAACGTTGACATTTTTCTTATCTTTAACAATTATTGTTTTCAATACGAATACAAATGTGGCTCCTAAAAAAGGAAAAATATTTTGTTTAAAATTCATTGCTTGTTTGAAATGAAGTTAATTACTTCGGTATACTATAAAACTATTTTATTAAGAGTATCTAAAATCATTATATGCTACATACATTTCATAATAAAATTCATGGTCAAAATCTAAAGATCAATTTGATTTAGGAAAAGTTCCATTCCTTCCAATTTTAACATATTGTTAAATCACGGTAATCAACTAAATAAGAATGAACATTTTCATTTGCATTGTATTTTCTAATAGTTTGAAAACTAATCATACAGTCGGGCTTATCAGATTGTAATTTATTAAATGAAAGTAAATGCATTTGAGCAAATATATATTTCTTATTCTAAAAACTGCCAGTAAATCAATCTGATTGGTAATTTTTTTATGTTTGTACAAATATTCTTTTATTGCATTAGCTTTATAAATTTCGTATTCTACAATAGACCACATAATTGCTAACCTCTGAATAATAATTTTTCCTATATCTGCATAATTCCTTTGAACTGATTCATCAGCTTATTCCGTTTGATATACACAAATAGAATAATTAAATAAATCATAAAAAAATAAAAAATTTGAAAAACCAATTTATTAAAAATAATTTAAAAATTTATAAAAAAAATATACAATTTATTTAAAAAATGTATTTAAAAACTTTCATTTTTGGAGGTTCCCCCAGCACCACGTCCATCAGACAACTCAACCCTACTAATCAATCCCTTCTCCCTCCTCAAACCCACACTTGCCAACACAAAAAAAATTCAGAAAAATCTAAAGATTAAAAAAACAAACATAAAACCAAGGAAAAATTTCACTGATGACTCCGACCACCATATTAATTGTTGTCAACATCGAAATTTTACCGCAATGACATTGAACTCGAATGATCGAGAAAAAATTACAGATCATACAACGTCCATTACTAGATGGTCACAACAACGGGCCATACCGACTAACCATACTAGCCAAGGACTGATTGCACCAAAGATTGACTCCACCCAAGACTTACTCCACCCAAGACTAACTCCACCCCAGACTAACTCCACCCAAGACTAACTCCATCCAAGACTAACTCCACCCAAGGCTAACTCCACCCAAGAATAACTCCGCTCAAGACTAACTCCACCCAAAACTAGCTTCACCAAAGACTGGTTCCCGTCGAGACTGACTGAGCCCAATACTGGCTCCTGACGAGATGAGTTCCTGAAAAATGGCTAGAACAACTTACAAGACCAAACAGTCATAACCCTCATGATCGGCAATGTCGAAAAAAGTCTCGTAATAAGAGTCTTGTAGATAATCTCTTCCTACAAAATCGCAAAACATTTCTAACACAGCTGACCATACCAGAGGGTTATTCTAACTTACCAAGCCAACTTGTCATGCCAACTGACCATGCCAACCGAATAGCTGCAAAATATTATTCAAAAATATTCTTTTAAAAAAAATCTTTATTTAATTCGTTTGCCATATACAAATCAGACCATTAAAAAAATCTGAGTAAGACATAATACTACATATCTCTCCTCCTGCATACACATTTGCTCAAAATGTATCTAAAACAGACTCTCTCTTGGAATCTATTGTTTTCATCAGTGAATTAAAAAGTCTTTCAATGAAGCAGAGGAGGCTTTATAATAAATTAAACATACATTTCTATGTATACGTAAATGTAATTTATTTACTTATTATATACATTCTATCTGTCTATTTGTTTTGTACATTCGAACTTAACATTTCTCAGATGTTTGCTGATCATGGATAGTAAGCAGTCTCATCTGATATAACCCCATTCCATCAGTCCATCGACGATTGAAGATATTTCAACACTCTGTGAGATATCCCCTCGTTTTTACCTGTCAATCAAATTCCTGAGTCCATCAACAAATTCATTTGGGTCTTCGGAAAAATTTAAACGAGCGTTCTTCTTTATGTCTTTTACATTCTGCACACCACTTGTCGAGGGAAACTCGTTGGAGAAATGTGTGGGAATGTTGGAAGAATTATCATACTTCTCATCAGATACTTCACCAACACAGTCATTACTGTCATTATCAACAATGCTGCCTCCATGACTGCCTTCACCTCCTATTTCATCCTCAATGCCAAGTTTATTTTTCTTTGTAGAGGTCGTATGGTCATCATCAGTTTTTACAGTAGACTTTTCGCAAATGTTTTGCAAGTGTACATTCCACTCATACCTACTGTAGCATGCCTCATAGGACTCTCATTTCGTCATTAGCAATTCCTCTCTCATTATAATCGTCTGTTGAATCAGTACCCATTGATGCAGCAGGGGGTATTAACAACATCACTCGTTGGCTCTCAAAAGACGAATCCTTGCAGTTCTGGATGTGGTTTCTTCAATGTATCGCCTTGCATTAACTGCATGTGGCCATTTTTATTATGCTTCTTCTTGAGAGTTACCTCGTCATCTGCGAACATTTTATGTAGTGTTTTAACAGGAGGTAATAAAGTAAACATATGCTGTTTCTCACTGTACATAAAAACACTACATTTGCAGGTCTTGATGTGTTTATTTCAGTTATCACGCCTGGTGAACTGTCTGAAACATCTAGTAGCTAAGAAAAGCGTTAGATGGATTCTTCAAGCAATCATTCTTCTCATGTCTCCACGCATTGTAACTTTTACCGCAGGATTTGGCACAGTAAAAGCATTGTTTTCCGTGTAATTTGTGTGCATTCGTTGAATGTATGCATGCCATCGTACATGACATACTCGATTTCACATCGTCAATGTCTTTCTTCGTCTTCAACGCTCATGAATGCATTCACCTTACTTCTGACGACTGACTCCTGCTTTCTGACTCCTGCCGATTGACCCCTTGTTATGATTGGTCCCGTTCAAACTTCCTAACCAAGCAAAACCTAAGAAAAGGCGCCACAGAGTTCACTAATTCCAAACCAGAACGATTGCAGACACGGCAGAATAATGGCGCGAAGAAGCCACAAAACTGCAGGAGTATCAAAACATCAGATTAAGAATGATTGCAGCAAGTCGACGGGGCATTCACACAAAACGCCCGGCAATAGCGAAGATGCTGATCCAATTCGTTTTCATGACAGGTAACATGTACANCGAAGATGCTGATCCAATTCGTTTTCATGACAGGTAACATGTACAGTAATACGTAGCAGTAGATGAATAAATTATTGTAGATATAGTACGAAACGTCACTTTATATACAATTTGATACGCACTTTGTGAGGCATTATCTAATACAGATGTCACTTTGTTTACATCAGTTATGCGTCAGAATTGGACTATCCAATACTTAGTTTGAGAACCATCAGTGAAGCAAGTCAGAGTGACAGTGTCCTGAAAAGGTGATTCGGATATATATAGGGACACTCAGTACAGTCTGTTAAGTACTGAATTGCGTGGACGCTTTTATTCCCGTAAATTGTGTTTATACTTTCAATCAGTTCATTGTCAATGACAAGTGGTTCTACTAGTTGGGTTATTCATGTCATAGTTATACCAAAATGTATATTCTCATTTTTAAATAGCTCTAGTAGGAATTATGTATTTAGATGCTTGTACACTTCTGTACACTTGTTATGAGACTACGTTGTGAGTAGTTGTGTGCGCCTTACTGCGAAAAAAGCAGGGGACTGTTCTCAGTGCACACAAGAACAGAAATGTATTCTGGTGACTTTTTAAATAACTCACCAAGGTTGTAAACTTTATATTGTACAAAGTCGGGCGGCAGGTTTTCACTGCCGTATGTACTTTACCGAGAATGTTTGCTGAACATTAGGATATGAAACAGTATAATGTAAAGGAATTCACATAGTACGCTTGCCTAGTCACTTTTACCCATGTTAATTTGCAGTTAATATTCTGTCTATATAGGATTTTATATGACAAGATTCCTATGTACGATGACGGAAAAGTGCCTTGTAATGTATGTGTAAATTAATGTACGTCCAACATCCGTTCACCCCTTCCTACCACCTCAGTCAAGCCTCGCACGAGACAGCGGAAGGAGGNAATTAATGTACGTCCAACATCCGTTCACCCCTTCCTACCACCTCAGTCAAGCCTCGCACGAGACAGCGGAAGGAGGAGCCCGATGTCACTGGTCAGCAACTTCACTGCCAGCCCCCACGTGTGAGCAGAGTCCACCGGACGGCGGCGAACCATCAGTGTGANTCACTGGTCAGCAACTTCACTGCCAGCCCCCACGTGTGAGCAGAGTCCACCGGACGGCGGCGAACCATCAGTGTGAACAGCATCATGTTATACCATTCTCCACAACACTTATTCCGTGTAACTCATCTATGAGAATTGCAGGGTAATTCTCAAGTCCCTAATCCACACTACATACTCTTCTTCTACCATTGACCTAGACATACACTGTTTTTCAATCATATATGTCACTACTCTACTAGGTTCTCAACCATCCCTCCAGAGATGGGGACATCTCTCCTTGTAATCATTTTGGGAGGAATGTTATGACTGGTCCCGTTAAAACTTCCTAACCAAGCAAAACCGAAGAAAAGGCGCCACAGAGTTCACTGACGCCAAACCAGAACGATTGCGGTCATGACAGAATAATGGCGCGAAGAAGCCCCAAAACTGCTGGAGTATCAAAACATTAGATTAAGAATGATTGCAGCAGGTCGACGGGGCATTCGGACAAAACGCCCGGCAACAACCAAGATGCTGATCTAAGAGCATTTCAGGGAAGTAACACAAAAACCGAAACAGCCCGCCTCCAAAGCAAGAAGGGAACCAATCGGAACAAAGTTCGTCACGGTCACGTGGTGGGGCGAGAAGTGTGAAATAGACGTCAACGACCAGGACCGGGGTCGTCTACTACGAACATCAGACCAGACAGAGGCTGTTCCTTGAGCTGCTTCCTTCATAGGGTCCGGGTGCGAAGCTGGGGTGAGTTCTCTTCCGCCATATATGATCCTCCTTCTTAACTTATANCTTCCTTCATAGGGTCCGGGTGCGAAGCTGGGGTGAGTTCTCTTCCGCCATATATGATCCTCCTTCTTAACTTATATTCTTCATTAAGTCCTTCCCTCTCACTTCCGTTGGACTTACCTTAAATTGAATATCATTGTATACTATTATAAATTTAGATCCAGTAAAGTCTTTATTAATCATTTCAAACAATCCTTTTAAGTATCTGAGCTTATCCTGTTTTTCTTANATTTAGATCCAGTAAAGTCTTTATTAATCATTTCAAACAATCCTTTTAAGTATCTGAGCTTATCCTGTTTTTCTTAAACTTAACCTTTCATAAGAGTGTTATGAGTCACCAAAGCCTATTCATAAGTTAAAGTTTCTATGGGCGTAGCTCAATAATGACTCATGATTCGGTACAGCACAACAGTATCTGATGAGGTTTATTAAGATTAAGTTTTTACAATAACTATTTATGTTACCATTGATCGGGGGAGCATTACATTGAATTTAAGATGATTCATTATTACATTTAACTCAAGCCATTTTATTTAAATGTAACTAGAAAGTCATCACTTTGTTAATTTTGCCGGAGGCTGATTCTATGAGACGTTTAACGACGGCCGGACACACCCATCTTCCTGGTCTGTTTCACTGGTCGGGCCGACGCCCAAAGGACAAAAGACAAAAATATGTATGTTCCGGGTGTTACGCCGGCCTATATCAATCGCGTGGTTCTGCGGCTCCGCTCAGTGACCGGTGGAGGGGATTTCATCAACTGTCTTCTTTCGCAAGGGTCAACGACCAAATGGTGATGTGGCAATCCCACTCGTTTCCAGGTTTAATGTTTAAAGGTGTGATCAGGCAAGCCGTTCAGTTAAGGCCCGATCACACCATAACATCCTACAGACTGACGCCTGCCGACTGACTCCTGCCAACTGACTCCAGCCAACTGACTGTGGCAGGCAGATTCCTACAAACTTGCTCCTGCCGACTGACTCCTGCTGACTGACTCCTGCCGAGATTTTAATGATATACTGGTGTAATAAGAACTTACCTATGAGACATGAATATATTCATTTATATTTGCGAATATTTAATCGTCTTCATTAAATGTCATGTCGAATATCGCCTATATGTCGTACGTTGCATGGCCGGTACTGTTTTACAAGCTATTCCTCGAGGAATTCTCGAGCTAAACAAACAAATGCTGGATAACTCACCATTGATACCACTCTCTCGCGAGCATGTCCATGACCATTGATGTAGCACCATCTAATCGGACTTCAACCAGTGACGCACTCGCCATTATCTTCGATGCATGTAAGCAAGTCACTCTGTTTGCGAATCATTTCAGAAAAGTTTTCACAAACCATTCATCCATTGTACAAACTTTCCTTCCCTTCTCGAATCACTTCACGAAACACGTGAACTATCCATTTGATTGGATGAACATTTATTGTACTGCTCTTTTAAGGAGCTCGTTTTATGTTCATAGGTGAACTTCTGCCATACATTTTAAATGAAAAAATATGGAGCACTGTGAGAAAACTCACATATTCGTTCTACATAATTATATGTAGTATAAACTGAGATNAAATGAAAAAATATGGAGCACTGTGAGAAAACTCACATATTCGTTCTACATAATTATATGTAGTATAAACTGAGATCATTTTATGTTTCCATGTGTATATATAGCTACAAGAAAATAAAAAAAAATACTATTATGTAGGTATCTGCATGGTTTGAAAATTATTCTTCTCTTAACAGTCATTGTAGATTTCAGNAAATGAAAAAATATGGAGCACTGTGAGAAAACTCACATATTCGTTCTACATAATTATATGTAGTATAAACTGAGATAATTTTATGTTTCCATGTGTATATATAGCTACAAGAAAATAAAAAAAAATACTATTATGTAGGTATCTGCATGGTTTGAAAATTATTCTTCTCTTAACAGTCATTGTAGATTTCAGTAATTAGACCTGACAATCTTGCTTAAGCAGTTCATATACCACAACTTTTCTTATTATTTGTATTTTATAACCTCTTTTTGTTTAAGATGTCAGTGTTGGTTCAAAAATTAATTAAAACAGCCAGTTTATTCTGAATGTTAGAAAAGATCTCATTTATAATAATTTTTCTCATCGATTTTTCATTGTTTTTATTGGAAATTAATTATATATTTTTACTCAAATCATTAAAGTACATTTAATGCATTTACTTTTCTATCTCAAATTTGAATGGTTGAAGGTAAGTAGAAGTACTTGATTCAATCACATTATAATTACTGATTTCTTTCGTAAATTCATAGTAAATTCGGTCCTATTCTGCTCTACCAGTGTTGTATGCCGATAATCGTTGTTTAACTATATTCTTTTCAGTTCCACCCACTTTGAAATAGTTTTATTGTGTATATTTTCTGCTTGTCGCTATATATATAAATATATATATATACACATAACCACTTTTTACATACTTTCAGTTCTATTAAATATAGTTGTCAATATTAAAACTCTATCTTTTCCTCTTTGTAGCTAATTATTTTTGATAGATAATTTATTCTCATATAAATAGCTATTTGTTTTTTTTCCTGTGATTTAATTTCATTTACTTTATCTCTATTTTTTTTTTACAAAATTGGAACTATCCCTAATTACATGGTTACAAATTTCTCTCAAAATCATTGGGTTAAACCAAGTTCGTTAAGGGATGGGGGGTCTTTTTTTAATAAAAGATTTTATTATACTTTCCTAATTGTATTTTTCCTGACTGCATACTGAATAAAATATTAAATATAATTANAAATAAAAGATTTTATTATACTTTCCTAATTGTATTTTTCCTGACTGCATACTGAATAAAATATTAAATATAATTAGTTATAAAAATATTTTTCTTTTTGTAGAATGGCAACCAAATATCTTTAAACCAAGAATCATATTCATGTTATAATTATTTTATTTATAAAAAAAACATATTTAATTGTCTATCTGTCCCATAATTAAATATTGGTTTTTCATAACCACAATAAATTTCGTTTATATAAAACAATTTATAAATAATTCAAAATATAAAATTTTATAATTAATGGAATTAGACATGATTCATTAAAAACTATTTTCGATTTTTTATTACCTCTCAACATCGTCTGCACGATGCCATTTATATTTTCGCAAACTAAATAATATTGAACTTCCTATCTATTACCTCAGTTTCATATTTGTTTTGGCAACTGGCCAATGCTTAATTCACCATATCGTTTGCTATCTGTCCATAAGAGATTGAGTTAAATAAAGATCCACCTTCCCCAGTCAACAGCCGTTGGCTGTGTGTTGAAAAAAGTCAGATAGCTGTTTCTATTATAAGCGTGTTGGCAGTCCTCACGACAGTATCATGTTGGCAATCGACACAGTCCCCTCTTGCATTCATAACTCAAATGTAGGCTTTGAATAGCATCTCAAGCAGTGTCGCAGTGTCTAACAGAAGGTGCTAGCTATCTGCTTCACCGTTCAGCTAAACAAACTACAGCAATGCAATTTCTTTACTCATTTACTTCCACTAATAATTGTGAATAAGTTGATGCACACCAAAAAAACACAATTATTGTTTATACAATTTATTGCTTTTTCTTTCATTTATCAAGTAAGCAGCATATTTTTATCAATTTATCCCTGGCTGAAATGTACAGGTCGCAAACTTATATTACAAAGGTTGAAGTTTCTAATTCCACGCAGTCTTGAAGGTAAATTTATAACCTAAGCGTATTGTGCCCACGCCTAGGTTAATAAATTAACTAGTTGCTAATATATATTTCGTGCTTAACCATGTACTGAACTCGATAACATGTTATAGACCATTTCCAGAATTAAAGAGCCGGATGGAAGCCTACAAGTAATATCGCCAGACACAACAATCTCACATACACTAACGGCTGGTGCCACCATTAGTGTAGGTGAAAAATCCTACACTTTTATTTCCACTATCTGTGAAAAATAGATGAGATCGAGAGATAATCTGGCCCATAGATCGTGAAAAGAAATTTCTCGAAATGAAGTTTTGTCAATTAAAGGATAGGACCACAAAAATATAATGTATTGTATTTACGTGACGTCTGGCAAATAGTAAATACTGTCATACGTCTGACTGTGATCTCTGGCATGTAGCATTGCAATCCTAAGTCTGATAAATGGTGACAGTTAAATGTTTTATTTTTTATTATTCATAATAAAATTTATAAANGCATTGCAATCCTAAGTCTGATAAATGGTGACAGTTAAATGTTTTATTTTTTATTATTCATAATAAAATTTATAAATTCTTTGATTTTAATTCTGTACATACCATCGTTCGTTTGTCTTTTCATGTCGATTGTAAAGAAACTAAATTCATATTCCAACATGACTTCGAATTTTTTAAAAGACATGAATTCACCAACAAAATAATTACCTACGTGATTTAAATTAATATCATCCTGTAGAAAAATACATGACANTAAGACATGAATTCACCAACAAAATAATTACCTACGTGATTTAAATTAATATCATCCTGTAGAAAAATACATGACAAGATTTTGTCATCTCTTATTAACGGTTTTGGTACTTTTAAGAAGGTTTGAGCTAAATAAAATACATCTATTTTTTGGTGTCTTCCTCTTCTGTAATATATTATTATGCTAGATAAACTAATATAACCACAGAGTTATTGTCACATTCATCTAAACGAATGATTTCTTCATTGTTATCATAAAAAGAAAACAATATGTTACCTCAATTTTTTTGGAAACATTTTCAAAATTATTTGGAAATTGAACATATTTTGGTTGACTTAAGCTTTATGATAAAAACATATAACTTATTAACATTTAACCATCCAATTTTGTCTATGAAATAACACATAAAATTAGTTATTCCGCAAGTCGATGGACGAACTATTGCTCTAATATTGTCTGGCAATAATACACCATTGTTTTTATTAATTTTTCTTCATAAATCAAAACACCAACATTCAAATCAATTTTGATAATTTAATATACTCTAAGGTGACAAGTCATGCGATAGCAATATGGAAATATACAGATGACAGTAGCATCGCGTACAAAATGTATAAATGGGCAGTGCATTTGTTGGGCTTTCATTTGTAGTCAAGTGATTCATGTGTAACGGTTTCTGGCGTGATTATGGCCACACGACGGAAATTAACAGACTTTGAACGCGGAATGATAGTTGGAGCCAGACGCATGGGACATTCCATTTCAGAAATTGTTAGGAAATTCCACAATCCGAGATCCACAGTGTCAAGAGTGTCCCCAGAATACCTAATTTTAGGCATAACCTCCCACCATGGACAACGCAGTGGCCGACCGCCTGCACTTAATGACCGAGACCAACGACGTGTGCGCAGAATGGTCAGTGTTAGCTGTCAAGCAACACTGCGTGAAATAACCGCAGGAATCAATGTGGGACATAGGACGGACGTGTCCGTTAGGACAGTGCGGCGAATTTTGGCTGTACTAAGCTATGCCTGCAGAAGACCGACTCGAGAGTCTTAAATAACCGCACGACTTCGCCTGCAGCGCCTCTCCTGGGCTCGTGACCATATCGGCTGGATCCTAGACGACTGGAAAACCGCGGCTTGGTCAGATGAGTCCCGATTTCAGTTGATAAGAGCTGATGGTAGGATTCGAGTGTGGCACAGACCCTTAGAATCCATGGACCCAAGTTGTCAACAAGGAACTGTGCAAGCTGGTGGTTGCTCCATAATGGTATGGGCTGTTTTTACATGGAATGGACTGGGTTCTCTGGTCCAACTGAACCAATAATTGACTGGAAAGGGTTATGTTCAGCTACTTGGAGACCACTTGCAGCCATTCATGGATCTCATGTACCCAAACAACGATGGCATTTTTATGGATGACAATGCCCCATGTCACCGGGCCACAACTGTTCACCATTTGTTTGAAGAACATTCTGGACAGTTCCAGTGAATGATTTGGCCACCAAGGTCGCCCGACATGAATCCCATCGAATATTTATGGAACATAATAAAGAAGTAAGTTCGTGCACAAACTCCTGCACAGGCAACACTTTTGCAATTATGGACGTCTATAGAGGCAGCATTGCTCAATATTTCTGCCGGGGACTTCCAACGACTTGTTGAGTCAATGCCACGTCGAGTTGCTGTACTTCGCCGGGCAAAAGGAGGTTCGACACGATATTAGGAGTTATCCTGTGACGTTTGTCTCCTCAGTGTAAACTATTTGTGTATATAAATGGTTAATTAGGCATTTAAGATGACTGATAATAATAATTGTATTTTTATAAAGAAACTCGGGGAAACTCAACTATTATAATCTCCATAATGATCACTCAGTTTCATTGACAGATCACATGCAACATATTAAATACCTAACAAAGAATAATGAAATAACAATAACATATACAAATCAGAATATTATTATTCGTCGATGAGAGTATGACATTGATTAACTAAAAGGAATTATCAATTTATTTTACCCATTTTGGGCTGACGGAATTGAATTAACACCAGACAATGTAAGAAATTGAATAAGTTTGATGTCTAAATTCAATTATAAATTTAATATCGGCTTCGGATATCTTAGGCATATAAATAGATATTGATATAGAAAAANATGTCTAAATTCAATTATAAATTTAATATCGGCTTCGGATATCTTAGGCATATAAATAGATATTGATATAGAAAAACATCAATTGAGTTTAGGTACCAAACTACCAAAAATTCAAAGCAGTAAAACCCATAAATTTTTATTTCAATTAGGCTTATGGTATGTTCATTAAATATGGTGAATCTAATCACTTAGGAAAAAATATCATCGACAGTTTTGAATTTAAAAAATGTTTGGTTTTAAGTATTCAGTTGTTTAAAAACCTGTTAACCTATATTTAAGAAAATTAATAATGAAAATTTANAAATGTTTGGTTTTAAGTATTCAGTTGTTTAAAAACCTGTTAACCTATATTTAAGAAAATTAATAATGAAAATTTAATTATATAGTCTTAGAAAATAGAGGTGGAAGTGGAAATTTAATAAATTTTGATGGTGGTGGTATTAAAGAATTTTACAAACGAAATTTGTAAAATTTTTTTAATAAATAGTTTTTAATTATTCACTTAAGGCTCTGTTTCACTCCATATACAGAATATATTTGTTTTAGTGCCATAACAGTTGAGTCAGGGTCGTTACTGTATATTTTTTATTATAGAAGCATTACATTTCATGGTTCTGTGAAAAAGTTTGTACGTGATTCTTAATAGGTGTTCCCTGGTTGTAATTATAGGGTAAGAATAAATTAATATATATAATGTTGTAATGCACTGAAGAGCCAAAAAAAAACTGGTATCGGCGAGGCGTGCGTATGCAAATAACAGAGGTATTGAACCAAAACGTGTAACGCGAAGCGGTCGGCAGCTAGATTGATTACTGCTGCTACAATGACAGGTTATCAAGATTTAAGTGACTTTGAACGTGGGGTTATAGTCGGCACACCAGAGATGGGACATAGCATCTCCGAGGTAGCTATAATATTTGGATGTTCGCGTACGATCATTTCACGAGTGTACCGTGAATATCGGGAATCCGGTAAAACATCACATCTTCGACATCACTGCGGCCGGAAAAAAATCGTCAAAAATATTAATTTTTTAAGTTTGGCATTTTTATTCTTACTATTTAATTTTTTTAATAATCTTCGTCGTTGTTAATACATTTTTCTTTACTGTAAAGTATTCTTAGATATCTATTACAAGAAAAGGTTTTTCCATAATGTTCTCTACCTCATGCTGATATTTATTTCGATAAATCTTTGATACAACAATAATGACATTTTATCATATTCAAAGTAGGCCTATAGAATATGTATGTGTTTTTCTTTTTTCTTTCATATTTGTAGTGTGTAAATACATACTTTTTCATTAAAAGAATAAATGCCTAGGAGAAAGTTAGTTTTTTCTTTTATTTAAATGTGTCATAAATTTTCATTGGCATTTATAAACTTTCCCCAATAGTTTGTCAATATCAGGAACAGCATTTTTGTACTTTGAAACTCTTTGTCGATCTTTGTCTGGTGTATGAACAGCTGATTTTTATATAATAAATGAAACATTTATAATCATCATTTTTTAACATAAATTTTGTCTGGTAATTCTATGTATTATAAACTATTTTATGAACTGAATCTATTGAAACAAATGTAAATATTATTTATGGAGGTCAATGGCCATTCAGAGCCTTTGGCTCCGAATACACTCATTAAAGTTAAAATTTCCCTCAATAAATGATTTATATGCTATTCACGGTAAAGTGAAAACTATTGAAAGTCCTCTCCTTTGGAATATTAGTCAATAAATGTATTTTACTTTAGCCTTAGACGTCAACTTCTAAGAGTGGTTAGATATACATACTTCGTTTATTACGTGCACAGTAATATTTATTTTAAAGTGTGTTTAAAGGAATTATACTGTGAATAGCTTATAAGTTTATTTAGAATGTGTTGATATGAAAATTATTGAATTAATATTTCTAAAATATATTTTTTTTACATTGTGCTTATTTTTAACTTAGACATTAAATATTGTATTTATTTCAGAGCACTTATTTTAATTTGCTTTGATTTTAAATAAGAAAGATCTGAAATATTCATAAATCTTGAAATAATATCTATTTCAGATATAATCATTTTCTTCTTTATTGATTACATACGTTTGTATTATTAGTTTTAAAGTTTTAAGTTTTAAGTTTGGTGATATTTTATTAACCATGTTATTGATATATTTGTTGATTTTAGGAAAATGGAGCGTTAAATAATTCAATGTTTTTAGTTATATCTTCATGGAAGTTTAAAAAGGATTTGAAAACTTAATTATAATGTTAAATTATTGTGCAAGTTATTGGGCTGTCATTCAAAATGTAATATTTTTTTTATATTTATTTTCTAAAGAATTCGATTCAGCAAATGAACAATTTTACAAATCATAAAGTAGTGGTTTTTTCAGTTAGATATTTACATTTAAAGAAAACATCTAAAATCTATTTCAATTTATCAAAAACATATTGTATATCTTTTGTCTTATTTTTTTTTCGGTGATGCCTATCATCTCCAGTTTTTTGTATGATTTTTAAGCAAAACATTATTTTAGATTATTTATTTTTGTTATAAATTTATTGATAATAATTGGTAATAATAAATACGCATAATAATAATGGTTTTTGTTCTTATGTATACACTTAAATTACATATTTTTTCAAATTTTTTATATTATACTTTTTTTGTTAATTATTTATAACAATTATTAATAATTTTAAAGTAACAAATATGTTTTGAATATAATGGTTATCTTAATTCCTTTATTTGCTTTTTCTTTTTGTTGTGTTTATCTACCATTTTATAATATATTCATTATAACATTTTCTTTATAATTTGAAATGTTTATCTATTGTGGATCTATGAGGTGGAAAACAATTAATAACTTTTGTCTCTTCATAGAATGTGAAAATCATATTTAAGTTAATATTTAGAATATAACTATGTATCTTTGTTTCTTTATGTTGGTTTAAGTATTTTTCATTCATATTTCCCACAATCACAAAGTATTTGACAAGTAATATTTATATATATTTTCATAATACATTCTTGAGTACCCTTTTCCATTATTATACATTTTATTATACATTATGTGGTAATTTATTTTATATTCCGTAGTATGATCATTATTTTCGTTATTCTTTCAAATTATTCTTTACAGTGTTCNATGTGGTAATTTATTTTATATTCCGTAGTATGATCATTATTTTCGTTATTCTTTCAAATTATTCTTTACAGTGTTCATTTGAAGATTTTTTACATTGCTTATCATAATTCTATGTTATATTTCTTATGGGAAAACTAATTTAGACTTTCTTCTTCTTTGCATTTTGAAAATGTATTTGTCGATTTGTTTTCCATTTGATGTTGATATTTATATACACAAATCTCTTATGGAATTATTGTTAATGTTCAATTTTATATTTTTTAATAAAATGTAGTTTTTTTTTAATTTTTTAGAGCTGGCATCAAAATAAATTTTCAATAAAATTCTATGATGTAACATTTTTTTGTTCTGTCGATTGACAAAACTATATTTTTTGGGTTTTCTGGTGTTTTAGTTTTTTTTTNATGATGTAACATTTTTTTGTTCTGTCGATTGACAAAACTATATTTTTTGGGTTTTCTGGTGTTTTAGTTTTTTTTTATATCTTGTTTATAAAAATTTAGTTTAAATTCTTAAAATGTATGTCAAAAGTGAGGTTAGGAAATTNGTTTTTTTTTATATCTTGTTTATAAAAATTTAGTTTAAATTCTTAAAATGTATGTCAAAAGTGAGGTTAGGAAATTAGGGGCCTGTGCGCTAGCTTTCTCAAATATTATCTACTAAGATGAAAATCATCTTGACAGTTCTGACAGTTCCGCAAATGCACAAGAAACCATGGAAAAATGCGCGGGCATGAAAGTGATCCTAGGATAATTATTGATTTAATTGATTTCATATGATCACAAAGTAGTATTAATTAGTGAAACAAACTAAATATTTACAAAATACAACTTAGCCAGTGCGTTTATGTTCTTCTACGTGCAATAAACGTTGCTTTCCTTTCCAAACAACGCCCTTAAGGCTGTCATGCCAGCAGTGGTAACCGATTAGCTAAGTGTTGAGATGAATGTAATAATAAAAAATTAACTAATTCGTATTGATGTTAGCAATATAAATATGTGTGTTGTTCTACGAAGTATTAGTGACAACCGTCGGACGAGTAGTTTTAAACATAGCATCTTGTACCGGCATTGTAACCATGCATTAAGAGCGATAAATTTCCAAAGTGCATTCTCNTACGTGCAATAAACGTTGCTTTCCTTTCCAAACAACGCCCTTAAGGCTGTCATGCCAGCAGTGGTAACCGATTAGCAAAGTGTTGAGATGAATGTAATAATAAAAAATTAACTAATTCGTATTGATGTTAGCAATATAAATATGTGTGTTGTTCTACGAAGTATTAGTGACAACCGTCGGACGAATAGTTTTAAACATAGCATCTTGTACCGGCATTGTAACCATGCATTAAGAGCGGTAAATTTCCAAAGTGCATTCTCNATAGTTTTAAACATAGCATCTTGTACCGGCATTGTAACCATGCATTAAGAGCGGTAAATTTCCAAAGTGCATTCTCTATTAATACTGAAAAACTTCTTAGGTTTTTTTTTTAGATCTACCCTACCTTAAATACTATTTTAAGTTTCCTGTTTTGAAACTTAGAAGAAACTGTCACTTGGCACCAAGATAGCAAATCTATTCCTCGCGTCTATAATAATAGAAAACTGTGTATTATTTCGACAATGATATATACATTCTGTTTATTTTTTGATACATTGTAGTTTTCAGTGCCAAGATCATCGTTTAAACTTACGGTTATTGTTACTAACAGAACGAATTTATGCCTACCTGTACTAAGAATATTATTGTACTCGTATCTGTACAAACAACTACACGCAATATTCATTAAATTTATATTTTTTTTAATATAGCTGAAACTTAACCATAATTTTTTTTTTGAAACTTTGCAAGTTGCCCATACTCCGAAATATAAGTAACACCGAAACTGCTTCTGATTCGTACCAAGAATCTAAATTCAATGAAAACTAAATTCAATATATGCAATAAATTAAATAGTGCCCCAACAGTATAACCCGTTAAATAAAATAAACGCTATTGAGTGAACACCTAGCTGAAAGATTTTAGCTATTGGCGCCTTCTACGAAAAATTATAACTATGTACTAAAAAGTATGGCATTGAAAGCATCTATTGATAACTAAATAAGTCCATTACTTTCACTTATAAGAATGGAAAACTGTGTTGCTTACGTTGTAAGTTTTGTGAAATCTTGCGTATTCACTAGTGTATTGGCATAGTACTAGGCCTAATAAATGTATTGGAGGATATTATGACATTCGTAGTTTTACTCAAACATTTAATGAAACATATATATTTGATTTTTGATAATTTCCATTGGTGTAAGGATTAATATTCGGAATCTTGGACTGCAATACACAATGAGATTCCCTACTACACCAACAAACTCTGGCAGGTTATTCCTGAAGAAAAAATTAGACTAAAATGCTTGCACCACTTTTTACTTAAAGTGATTATTAAGGGAGCTACGCGCCCCAAAAAAACACGGTTTCGAATGTAATTGTGTTTAAAATATCAGGAAATACTCACGATTAAGCAACAAATCCACGAATGGTGTTTTGTTAAACGGAGATCTTACACCTGTGAAAATGCAGTTGAAAATATCATCCCCTTTCATTAGGAAAATAGGGGTTGCCATTCTGTGTTTTGTTACGAATCAGCACCCTTATTTTAATGATGATGGGGAAAGATATTACCAACCGCATTTTCCCAGGTGTAAGATCACCGTACTACAAAGCACTATTTACCGATTTGTTGCTTAATCGTGAGTAGTTCCTGATATGATTAACACAATTATATTCAAAACCGTGGATTTTAAAGGCGCCTGGATCCCTTAGTAATCACTTTAGGGTAAAAGTGGTACAGACATATTCGTCTTATTTTTTCGTCAGGAATAACCTGCTGGAGTTTATCGGTGTTGTTCGGAAACACGTGGTACACAGGTTTAATATAAATATAGTCTATCAACTAGCCAAATAATTTTACCTGCTACCAGGTAACATGTTCTATCTACAGAGTTCGTAACAGAGTTCTAAAGCCTAGTGTTACTTTGTAAGCTATTATAAATATCAGCTGTGGCGGAGGTATACACTGCTGTTACCACAGAGACTGGTGTATGAATGACTACTTTGAGAAATGTCAAACAAATGCACTTGTTCGCGGTACAGTATTGTACTACGAATTGACTGCAGGAAACAGAAAGGATTTTATAGGTGCATGGTGAGATATTGAGGCTGGTCCTGTATTTCCAAACATGGTGTAGTGTTGCGATCTACCATTGGCTGCAGTGGTATTGCGGATACCAGTCGTGCGCGTATCTCCCTGTAATGTTAAAGTGCACTTAACCGTGATATACGAGTGCTACAGTTCACAAAGGAGCCTTTGCAAAAGGCGGAGGAACATGTTATCTGTTATCCGTTTAACTTGATCCTAAAGACTCACACTCCTGTACCTGATCCCTAGGGTATAACAGGAGAAACCATTCTGAGCTTACATAAGTACTTAAGAGCGCACCTCAGATCAGGATTTATCCAGGCATATAATTGTCACTTCAGACTTCACGTCAGGTATCAGGACGCGGAGGTGCGCTCTGCCAGGCATTACTTCAGTACACGTCATTNTGTCACTTCAGACTTCACGTCAGGTATCAGGACGCGGAGGTGCGCTCTGCCAGGCATTACTTCAGTACACGTCATTAGGAGTCAGATCAGTAACTCCTTTAATTCGGAGCAGTTGAATGCTCTCAATAGAAATAGAAAACGCTCTTTCCAATCGCAGTGGGTGGAGATTCTCCACCCGAGGGCAGTTCCACCTCACCTGTCAACAGCAGCGTAAGGAGTTGAATCCGTACGTGCCACCTTGATAGGGCCGAGTGCTATCCCCACTCTACAAAACCCGCTTTGTAAACGAGTCCTCTTACTAGGCGGACTACACCGTCGACCTTTCTTTGATATGTATCAACCCTTCGAAGCTCGGTCTGGAGCAGGTCAGTACGCTTGCGTTCCACGGCAGCTGCTACCAACTTTTTCCGGCACGCCAGACTCAGCCCTCCAGGCAAACACACACCTCCAGATCTCCTTCTAAGCAGAAGGTTCAACCAATGCCACCCAGAGTCCGACCCGCGATCAGCACGGCCTAAGCCGGGGCTTTCACACTGATCCCCTGGGTACCCACAATTTTCAGACATGCACGCTTGAGTTTTAACCCAGGGAAGCCCAGCCCTTCCAGGACGCTAGACAGCCCCTTCATCAGAGCTCAGCCACCCTGAGATCAGCCGATTTGCCAAATCAAGCCTCAGCTGGGGGGTGTGCAATTCGGTTCCCGGGTCTTCACCGCAAGGTGAAGAATATATACAGCATCTGGAGACTGCACATAACCTCGCCGTGACTGATTTTCTGTGCACAGACAGGCCGTCACCGCCTTCAATCGTCCTCACTCCGTTAGCCATGGGGCGGCCCCCATGTTACCAGCCCATACCGCGAGGAGGTGGAGATGGACTTGAGCAGTGCTAGGCTATATATTCGCATCACTGCCCCATTAATGGAGATGAGTTGGAAGCTTTTCGTGACGGCAGGGAGACGCCCCAGGGATTACTAGTTCCTATGAGCGGCTCCCACCGGAGCTCGACTAGCGAGCTCTTACACTTGCGCCGGTCACCGCCACTAGANCCTATGAGCGGCTCCCACCGGAGCTCGACTAGCGAGCTCTTACACTTGCGCCGGTCACCGCCACTAGATCCTGTAATCAGGGTTAGGCTCGACTGGAGCAATCATTCCTTAGCTGTCATGACTACTCCACCAGGTACTCAGTTTCTGGGCTCCCCCCTACACACTCGGCCATCCACACGACCGGCTTTCAGGCACCCAGTCTCCTCACCTTACACCCATTACAGGTTGGTTGCCAGACCACAGACTGTACCCAACCCGGCCAGGCGGAGGAACAGAAAGAAAGAGGAATAATTTGAAGAATTGCACATTATTTGGCCGGCCGTTATAGCAGAACCACCTCACCACACCAGACGCCCTCCGCAGGGGCCAATTACGGCGTGGATTCTTTCGGGCGCGAAAGAAAACGGAATTCGTTTTCCGGCGTAAGGCCGAGGGAGGGAAAATGGCGAGTGTTTGGCCGCGCATCTGAGTTCTGGGACGACCGCGGGTGGGCAGGAATAACACGGTCGTGCGTTTAGAAAGGGAAGGGGGGAGATGGACTGTTCTGCTGCGCGCACCGCCAGAAAGAATGGGTTCATGAATTGAAATATTGGCCGGTTTGGAAGGGCCTTGCATAAACATGGATGGACTATTTGTCAGCACGCCGTTCGCAGGAGATTAGCGAGCTATCTGCCTCTCACCCGGGATTAATGCCGCGTAATATTCATGCTCCCTCATTAATCACGCGCGTCACCGTTCTTAATACTTCTTTTTTTGGCCTTGCGCAAAAATTATGGTCATGAATGTTTCTGCCCATGGTATCGCAGCAGTAAATCAACTGATAGTGTTATCCGTTGCTGGGATATTATATTTGAAACTCTTCTTACCTTTGCAAAATATTGAATCCACTGACTGCTCACATAAGCATGCGAAGTTTTCTGCTGTAGTTGTGTTATCTTATTTATAGACTAATTTAAACGGTGGCAATTTGTGGTGCAAAGTGGTTCAGTTTTAGGTGATTTGATAAAACATCAAGAGAAACTTNCTAATTTAAACGGTGGCAATTTGTGGTGCAAAGTGGTTCAGTTTTAGGTGATTTGATAAAACATCAAGAGAAACTTTATTTCCAAGCTTAAATCCAGAGATATAAAACAGTTTGATGCTGAGTGTGAATTTTTGGGAGCTAAAAGTGGTTTACGATAAGGTGAGCAATCTAGAAATAAACATTTAAAAAATTTACTAACCATAATTGTGTATGTGTAACCATATGTGTCACCCATAATATCGGATATACACTACTTAAGTTAAGTTAGTTCTGAAGTAGTAAATACTAAGACAGTAATGCAATTGCAAAGTTCAAATTTATGGATTCTTACGTTGTTATTATTTTAATTTTATACACATTTAAGTTATNAGTAATGCAATTGCAAAGTTCAAATTTATGGATTCTTACGTTGTTATTATTTTAATTTTATACACATTTAAGTTATTATTGGCGAAAAAAAACTTCTTTGCTGTGAATATAATTGTACAGAGTGATGTGATTGCCGCCCAGATGAAGACCAACGGTCCATTATTTTGGTCCCTTGTTGCTTGCTTGCAGATCTTTGTATGTACTGTTACTGTAAGCTATAAATTTGGATGTTGGAAGTTGTTGCGTTGTTCGTGGAGAGATTTGGGTGGCTCTTAACATCGAGTTATTGAAAGTGCGTTTTTGTCTCTTTTTAATATTTATCCTTTAATTTTAAATTATTTTCAATCAAATTAATTATATTGTATGGTTTAGAGTACTTATTTTTGTTGTAGTGTTTATGTATTCCCATAAGTTTTAGCGAACCGTAACGAGCGAACAGTCAGCTTCAAAAGGACATCATCAATATGCCGAGAGTATTTATTCCTTTATTTATGACGCTCTGCAAAGCAATGGAAAGGGTTGCCAAAATATTAAAAATTTCAACTGTAAGTATTCCAAGCAATGTGTTAATGTGCTTTACGAAGTGCCAAAGTTTGCCCGCCTTTTGTGGGCACGTTAGTAAAGTCATTAGTAAATAAGAGCTACTGATATAACTTATCAGTCTACTTACTTCTTCATGGGTAAAAATTATGTTTAATAATGTTCTTACAAGCTTATAAGGCAGGCAGATCTTGATGTCCCGTCAACAGCAATACCATTAGAAATNATGTTTAATAATGTTCTTACAAGCTTATAAGGCAGGCAGATCTTGATGTCCCGTCAACAGCAATACCATTAGAAATGAATTTAGAAACACGTGCAATACTAGTGAGACAATTTCAAATACAAACGTGTCATACCCGGGTCTCGAACACAGAAAACATGGTGCTATAAGCTAGCGTGCAATCAACTGCATTACTGAGGTCGGATTTGGAGCACAAAATTTGGATGCAATAAATATAATGGTTTGAATGACTTAATTATCTTATTTGGTTCTATCTTACAACAATGCTTAAAAAGGGTTCCGTATACGATGCATCTTATAGATAAGTTTGGCATAAAATGTTTCGTTGAAATTGGTTGTATTGTTTTACAGATATGACAAGCATATCAATATATATATAAGGCCGCCATTCAGAAATTCCAGGTCTTACACCACTTAAATCATATATGTTTACATGGCCTTCTGTAGAAGTAATAGCGTGTAACATGTGGTGGAAAATAGTTGAATTGTTCCTGAAATACGGCAAAATGTTCAGTTTTCTCAGCTGGCAATATTATGCAAAAAGACCTGCAAAAGATTGTGCCTGTATACTTCCAATAATTACTGTTAGCGTAAAAAACGATGTTGTACTGTGCTGCAGTGTTTAATAAGTATGACATACTTACATACTTATGTAAATTATTTATATTAACTCCATTTAATAAAGGCTTGCCGCAGCTAAAATAAGTTAGTTTACAAACCATATTGTAATGTAGCATCACATGACAATCTTCATAAATGAAAATTTTAAATATATTGAGACATTCTTTATTTTCATAGATATAGTATACAATGTTATATTAAATCGGTTACATAGTTTCGTATATATAGCAAGTAGAATGATTATGGGAAGTCTGGCACAAGGGGATCTGGGATAGGCGCCAGGCGCCGGTCGGCCGTCATGTTGTGACGTCACCCGACTGCAATGTAGTAAAAATGTAACCTTGACCTTGGCTCATTATCTTTAACCTTGACCCCATTCCCGTGACCTTGAATGACCTTGAACCCCAAACAGTTAGCAAAAAATCCAAAAAATAAAAAAAATAATTTAAATTATTAAAAATTTATTTTAATAATTATTAAAAAACATTTGTTTTAAAATTTTACATTTCCGAAGGTTTCGCCACAACCACGCTAGCCAATATTTTTAATTTGATTATTTACTTGGTCAATTACTCGCTTTTGCTAATTAGCCGACAGGTCTCCACTTTCCAGACAAATGGCCCTCTCTTACCTCGAATCCGAATGTGATTGTCTCCTATACTTGTCATGTCGTTCCTCTTCCCTTCAAACTTACCGAGTACATTTTTTAACCGTGAACACGGCTCCACAACTTAGGATAGGCTGCGCATAGAACGCTTGTAACCCCGAGAAAATTATATATTTTTTCAAATATTTCTTCTCATATCAAAAAAATATTTTTACACCAGAACAACAAGTATGTGAAACACAAGTTATTTAGAAGACAGGTTATAATTTTTGATGACAGGAATTCTTGCCAAANCAGAACAACAAGTATGTGAAACACAAGTTATTTAGAAGACAGGTTATAATTTTTGATGACAGGAATTCTTGCCAAATAATTAATTTTGCTGCAGACACAAAAATAACCCAAAATAAAAATTCTCTTCAGAAAACCTTACAGTTCAAAACAAACAAAATATCACACAAATATAGAGAACATATGTACAAAAATACAGGAANCAGAACAACAAGTATGTGAAACACAAGTTATTTAGAAGACAGGTTATAATTTTTGATGACAGGAATTCTTGCCAAAGAATTAATTTTGCTGCAGACACAAAAATAACCCAAAATAAAAATTCTATTCAGAAAACCTTACAGTTCAAAACAAACAAAATATCACACAAATATAGAGAACATATGTACAAAAATACAGGAANATTCAGAAAACCTTACAGTTCAAAACAAACAAAATATCACACAAATATAGAGAACATATGTACAAAAATACAGGAAAAACCAACAAGTGCGGAGAACACATATACAAAAATGAATAAATATTGATAAATCGCAAACGACGAAATGCAGAAATAGCACAAAAATGCATTAAAAATATAAACAAAAATCCGCAAATGTGGAGAACACATATACAGTAATGCAGAAGAATCAGACTAAAATGCAGAGGACATCTATGGACAAGAAATCACACACAACCAAATGCAGAAGACATCTATTTACATAAATGTACAACAAATCATACACGGCAAAATGCGGAGGACACCTAAATATTATAAAAGCAGTAGGGAAGCGCGCGTACACCATCTTCACATATGAGTAGCTTATAATCTGTCCATCGTAGTGCCATCTTGTTGATGCACTTCGTATACAGGACATGTTGGTGCAAGCGAATTACGTGTACCTTCACCCTCATACTCGTATGAGTGTTCAAAACATCCATGAAGTTTTCTAATTTTATTCTATTCTTAAATAGGCATTTTTCAATTCCCTTGGCACGTTTTGGACTTCTCCCCCGCATTTCTATGTATACAGTTTCGCCCGTAGACCCACGAATTCGGTCGTGATCAACACATCGCACTCGTCATTGAACTTGCCCACTATCATCATCATCTTGTTGATGAGCGAAAAGCACTTGTGGATCGTGGGATAGCCACTGGTGTCAAACTCTGTAAAGAACTTTGCATCTGAAACCATGTTCTCGTAGAAGTCCTGTGTTTGAATCTTGGACAGGAACGAGTCCGTGCCTGTATACAGGAGCCCGCTGTATTTTCTATATCAGGCCTTTATCTCGTCATAGTAGAACCTGTACGTGAGAGTTTTAAACAAGTCGAGCACTGCAAACCCCGCATATACGGACTTGTTGAAAAGCNGTTTTAAACAAGTCGAGCACTGCAAACCCCGCATATACGGACTTGTTGAAAAGCGTGGCTTCGTGCTGCAGTCGAATCAGGGAAAGGTTTTCTGCGTAAATTTTCCTGTCCAGAAATTTCGGCTATGCCACCAATTTCTTTAGTTGTTTCTCATTACTCACCAATTCCATCTCTTAAGATTTATTTTGTTCTTTATTCATTTGCCAAAAGTTTCGTTGTTTTCTAATACAAAAAAATCTTCCTCGAAATCGTCAATGGCCGCCTGTCGCTTTGCAGTATTTAAATCTATGTAAGGCCTTAGCCATGCTGTCTGTTCGAACTTTAGCATGTGGTGAATCTTTACGAACTTCAATGCATGCCCCATAGCCTGCTTGAGGTTACGGTAATGGAATATATAGCGGCTCATGTCTTCCAGCATCGTCATCAGTTTTGGCTGTTTCGAGCCCGGCGGGCACTTGCTGACGGTAAGAAATTATAAATCACAGTGTTCCTCATACAGGGCAGCAGGATACTCGACACGCTTCCAAGATGTTACCGGTCACCCCATCGTCTGGTACGGACATGACATCGATTTTCACGTCTACCAACTTGAAGTTGCGTATTGGCAATGGTAGCGACATGCCCCAGCCGTACAGTTTGTTTGCGTCGAGGTACTGTAAGAAGGTGGAAGGCTTGCTGGCATCACTTTTTTCTAGCGTATAGATGTTGTTCGCCACCGCATGTCGTTTAACGCACTGGACCACGCCACCAAGGATCCCTTCTTCGATGGACAAGTGCATGCCGTAATCCAATAGAAGCTTTAGGTCAAGCCCTGTAATTCGCAACATGGTGTCTAAAGTGAACCCTGACGTGCTGACGTAATGTACACAATCGAACATGTATATTGACTTACACCAATTTCTGAAATTTTCGAAGGCGTCCGCCAGGAGAAGAACGTTTGTGTTCAGGCACAGCTTTGAATATTCCTTAAGACTGCTACAGCTAAACTCTTGCCAGATGGTCTGGGAGTGGGCGTATTTCTCATCGCTGATCCCAGAGTCCGTCAGCGTGTTGTAAAAAGCCTATTTTGGAGGCAGCATCTACTCGTCCAGTTTCTCCCAGCTGTGGACGTAATCGTAAGGGAAAACGCGTTTTCGTGAGACAAAAAGCAGCTGGCTTCCACTGAAGAACTTGGAAGTGTTATTATATTTATTTAGAGGCTGGTACTCAGCCAAGGATGCGAGACTGTGTGCCATTAACTGGAAAGTATCTACGAACTTGATAGAAAATCTGTATTTCAGGTGATTGAAAATGTTATAATATTTCGATCGTGTATGGAATTATAAAAATTTTTTTCCGTCATACCCCAGCTGCCTGACGATACAAATTTTATCGTAGCCCAGGTTGTGGAAAAAGACAAGATTATTCGGGCGTAAGCGCAGAAAATTGTTGCTGGTGCAAGCGGGCTTGATGTATCGTCCGGTGAAGTGGTCGTGGTTCCTCACATTGTAATTTTCGAGCGTGAATGGAGCAGCACAGTAGCAGCACCATGTCGCTGTGGCATAANTGATTGAAAATGTTATAATATTTCGCTCGTGTATGGAATTATAAAAATTTTTTTCCGTCATACCCCAGCTGCCTGACAATACAAATTTTATCGTAGCCTAGGTTGTGGAAAAAGACAAGATTATTCGGGCGTAAGTGCAGAAAATTGTTGCTGGTGCAAGCGGGCTTGATGTATCGTCCGGTGAAGTGGTCGTGGTTCCTCACATTGTAATTTTCGAGCGTGAATGGAGCAGCACAGTAGCAGCACCATGTCGCTGTGGCATAACTGGTCTTTTCTTCAGGCGTGGGAGGCTCTATCGGTTTAGAATTGATGTAAATATCTTTCACTTTCTTGCCAATATCTACAATACCCTCAATTAACTTTTTAAATGCATCATACCTATTATATATAATGGGGTCCTAGCTTAGTGTCTACATTAGTGTCACTAGGATGGCATCGTTGTCCACATGAACGANCCTCAATTAACTTTTTAAATGCATCATACCTATTATATATAATGGGGTCCTAGCTTAGTGTCTACATTAGTGTCACTGGGATGGCATCGTTGTCCACATGAACGTAAATGGATACGTTATATGCTTCGTGCTTCCGGTATGCATATTTTGTAGGAGCGGCTAGGGTCCGGTTTGCAGGTGTGAATCGGTTTCTGAATGGCCTAAAAAACTACATAAACAATGATAAGTAAATTATTAAAGTGATGATAGATTTAAATTTCAAAATGGGTGGCAATTCGTCTTTACCTGGCTGTGGCATTTCAGCACGCAGTGTGGCATTTTCTTTGCAGTATATTTTGTGTTCTTCGAGGCACTGCTGCCCCGACAGTCTGGGGGGAGGATCGTACGGTCACTCCGGTGGGAGGAGCGTAGGTTGGACGCTTGAGGCGGTGTGGCAGTACTAGGCTATAGTAACCGAGTCCAACCTACTTACCGGTTTCCGGAAAGGATGGGTGTTGCGTCTCTCTTATAGCCTCTCAACATCCATGGCAACCCAAGGCTTCCTGTGCCACCCCTGTTTAAACTAATTGGGCTCTGCCGCCCTTGCCCTATGGGAATCAGCTTTCTAGCGGCTGTGTAGGGGTATCTGCCGTGATGGCTTGGGCCGATAGATAGTACCAAGGCCCGACCAATTGGTGGGGTGTTGGACCTCTTGGCACTCAAGCCATTGGGGACCAAGACATGAATTTCCCTGTGAAGAAATTCTAGGATGGTAAAGGACGCGTGTCTGATGTCAGCGGGCCGGTCTTATGGGCAGCGTTGCGATAACGGCTTTCGGTGACGGCAACTTTGGGAATAAATCCGGACGGTCATGGCGGTACCCACCTGTTCTGAGGGACTCCGCACACTCCCGCATGGAGGTTAGGCGACGCAGTCGGACACAGGAAAACCCATACGTGCCATGGAAATTAAGAGGGAGCACGGGATGATCCGCTTGGCCCATCCAGGGGTACTCCCTGGAATTCGGATCAGACGAGGTTGGACTCGTGCTGGCAGTGGTTGACTCCGCATGCTGGAGAAGGCTCGGAGAGATTCCCCCTCTTGCTGAAGAGCTGGACGTGAACAGGGCATGTTCCGGGGGCGTCCCCGAGATGACATCAGGGGCGTGGGTAGTGCTCCGGCCAGACCACACGCTTGGTAACTGAGTGCTAGGATCTCAGGCCTTGTGGCAGGACATGGTCGGTGCGATCTGTTATATCAGATCGGGGCTATGCTTGGTGCGGCCTGATGAACAGGTCAGAGCTACGGGTTTGATCAATAACGGTAAGCGCTGGTCATGTCTGCGTTGAGAGGGCGTGATCCCTCTTCCCCGCCTACTGGGAGGCCGGGGTGCGGGATGGCCTTATGGCTAAGAGCACCCCGTTAACAAATAAGAGCTCAGTTTCGGCTGTAGTAAGCAGTTACCTGCCCCGACAGTCTGGAATTTGGGGGTAAATCATCAAAATAGGTGAAACAGCGCTTGAATATAAATATTTCATTATGGTGGGCTGTCAGCTTAGATCTCACAAATAGCTGAAAACTTTTTACACAGCAATGGTGGGTGTTCCCATCTTCGGCGGTGAGAAGTTGTAGGTCGATGTGCTGACACTTCTCTTCATCGGCCACATGTACAGAGTAGATCTTCTGGTTTTGTCTACATTATATATATTTATAAAAACTCGAGAGTTATCTTTCTCAAAAATGTTTATATGTCGGAGCGTGGTCAAGAATTCAAGGGCAGAAAAGTTAAATTTCGATTCGAGGGTTTTGTACCGGTGGTCGACAAGCTGCGGATTTACGCCTTCTACAAAACCTGCTTTAATGGCACATTTGAAACACATGTGGTCGTTTGTGTTTTTTGGGTTGATTGTGACCTTACTGTTTCTTAGCGATTCTGGCAGTTNCATTTGAAACACATGTGGTCGTTTGTGTTTTTTGGGTTGATTGTGACCTTACTGTTTCTTAGCGATTCTGGCAGTTTGATGTACGTACGACGATACACGAAGTGGGTCCAGCTTGTTGACACACATCGGCAGGTGGTCGACTGATTGTAATGTCCACCCATAGCCCCTCGAAACTTGTTTCCTACTCTTCGCACATGTTTTCTAGACTATTTCGTACAGCCTTCTCGATATCACTAGCCTCAAATACTGCTACATTTGGTTTTCAAGGCTCTCGTATAAGTGCCTTCGTCGAAGGTCTCAGGTTTCACATAATCGCATTCCAACCAAATGTAAAATTTTNCATTTGAAACACATGTGTTCGTTTGTGTTTTTTGGGTTGATTGTGACCTTACTGTTTCTTAGCGATTCTGGCAGTTCGATGTACGTACGACGATACACGAAGTGGGTCCAGCTTGTTGACACACAGCGGCAGGTGGTTGACTGATTGTAATGTCCACCCATAGCCCCTCGAAACTTGTTTCCTACTCTTCGCACATGTTTTCTAGACTATTTCGTACAGCCTTCTCGATATCACTAGCCTCAAATACTGCTACATTTGATTTTGAAGGCTCTCGTATAAGTGCCTTCGTCGAAGGTCTCAGGTTTCACATAATCGCATTCCAACCAAATGTAAAATTTTANAAGGCTCTCGTATAAGTGCCTTCGTCGAAGGTCTCAGGTTTCACATAATCGCATTCCAACCAAATGTAAAATTTTAGGGCCCCATGCTTCTCGATTTCATAACTGATTTGTCTAACGATATTTTTCTCAATTGATGCTTGAAAGGTAGAAAAAAATGTATTTAGCCTACCCACTCTCGTTNGATTTGTCTAACGATATTTTTCTCAATTGATGCTTGAAAGGTAGAAAAAAATGTATTTAGCCTACCCACTCTCGTTCTGCGTGATATGCACTGAAGAGCCAAAAAAACTTCTACACCTGCCTAATATCGTGTTGGGGCCCCTCGAGCACGCAGAAGTGACGCAAGACGACGTGGCATGGTCTCGACTAATGTCTGAAGGTATGCAGGAGGCAATTTACACCATGAATCCTGCAGGGCAGTCCAAAAATCCAATCTGCGCCAATTTGAGAAAGGGTTGCACGTATGTAATGTTTAATGATTCTCGTCGGTCTTAGTTTGTCCCATTATTTCACGATCTTTTTCCGGCCGCAGCGATGTCGAAGATGTGATGTTTTACCGGATTCCCGATATTCATGGTACACTCGTGAAATGGTAGTACTCGAACATCCAATTGTTATCACTACCTCGGAGATGCTATGACCCATCTCTCGTTCGCCAACTATAACACCATATTCAAACCCACTTAAATCTTGATAACCGGCCATTGTAGCATCAGTAACCGATCCAGCTGCCGACCGCATCGCGTTACTCTGATTGCTTCCATACATCTGTTATTTGCATACGGACGCCTATTCCAGTTTTTTTTGGCTCTTCAGTGAAAGTTTTCAAATTACATTGGTATGCTGTTTCGTCTTCCACGAACCCATTGGCATTAACCATTCCAGATCCTGCGTCAATTCTTAGTCGCGAAGGTTGGACAGAGGTCTGAACTTAGGCTACGGGCTGTTGGTGAACTACGCTGAGTCGTGGGCGTTGATCGGGAGGAGGAGCTGGTCAACTGGATTTTGTCTTGTTCTTCTTCAAAGTGCCGGTTTTCGTAAAATTCTTCCAGCATTCTTTGCAAGTATACGGATTAAAATGGCATCTATTTTCATGTTGTCTTGCGTTGCATACTTGCGTATAAGCAGCATTGCAAAACCTGCAGTTAAGTGTTTCTACTTGCCTGATATCTCCTGTACAGCTNAGCATACTTGCGTATAAGCAGCATTGCAAAACCTGCAGTTAAGTGTTTCTACTTGCCTGATATCTCCTGTACAGCTGCGAAGATGTTTATGGAAATTATCTTTCCGGTTGATAGTGATCCCACACCATTCGCACATTTCAGGTGCATCTCTGTACGGTTTATACTTACACGACCTTTCATGCCGGAGCCCATTCTTGCGGACAGCGAATGATGCTCCACTAAATCCGCAGACGAGTCTGGAGACCCTGGCGATAGGTGGAGAAGGCACACNTTGCGGACAGCGAATGATGCTCCACTAAATCCGCAGACGAGTCTGGAGACCCTGGCGATAGGTGGAGAAGGCACACGACTGTTGGGTATACTTTAGAAATTTTTTCGGTAGTTAATAGTTATTTTTTTATGGGTTCATGGAAAGTTATTTAACTTAGACGAATGACAGAGCATTTATACCGTGTTTGTGTTAAAGATATAATTGCTGCCGTATCAAATTTATAATAAAATTGTGAGAGAAGACCGGTGCAACCCGCAATATCATAGTACATCAGCTGTCCTATGCCTGGAAGGCGAACGTGCTAAGAACGGAGTTCGGCAGGCAAGTTATGGTAAGTACACATAGATAGACGAACGGGTGTGAAAGGAAATGTCGACGGTAATGGGGGAAGCAGGCTGCCAACACTGCAGTCGCTGCGACGCAAGCCAGGCTTGCCAAATGCAGTTTCGCTATGTCACCGCTGCTCTCTCTTTTCCTCTCTCTATCTCTCTCATGCATGCTCTCTATATTGTTTCATTCTTACGTGACTTTAAGGCTACATGGCCGTCCGTAAAATCAGTACATTCGGTTTAATTTATTAAAATTTAATTATTGTGACTGTAAACATACTTGTTCCCATTATAGTAAATGACAATTTTTTCTACGTTACATGAGAACAGGGTTTTCTCAGTGTGTTCTAATTTATATTTAAATTTTTAATTTTTATTTGGCATATATTAAACTGAAGAGCCAAAAACTGATACACCTGCCTAATAGAGTGTAGGACCCCCGCGAGCACGCAGAAGGTCCACAAGACGACATGACATGGACTCGACTAATGTCTGAAGGTATGAAAAAGGCAATTCACGCCATGAATCCTGCAGGGCAGTCCACAAATCCATAGGAGTGCGAGGCAGTGAAGATCTCTTCTGAACAGCATGTTGCAAGGCATCCCAGATATGCTCAATAATGTTCATGTCTGGTGATTTAGGTGGCCAATGGAAGTGTCTAAAGTCAGACGAGTTTTCCTGGAGACACTCGGTAGCAACTCTCGGCGTGTGGGGTGTCGCATTGTCCNTTTTCCTGGAGACACTCGGTAGCAACTCTCGGCGTGTGGGGTGTCGCATTGTCCTGCTGGAATTGTCGACGTCTATCGGAATGCACAATGGACATGAATGGGTGCAGGTGATCGGACAGGATACTTACGTATCTGTCACCTGCCAGAGTCGTATCTAGATGTATCAGGAGTCTCATTTCACGCCAACTGCACATGCCCCATACCATGACAGAGCCTCAACCAGCTTGAACATTACCCTGTGGAAATCTAGGGTCCACAAATTGGCCTTTGTTATTGGCACTTCACCTAAGCACGACACTCGCAGGTTGTGAAGCCTTTAGTTGTTTGTTTTGTCTAACACTTTTACTCAGTTCCTGTTTATAATGACCAACTTTAAATGGAGAAATAAGCAGCTAATGTCGAATGCCTTGAGTAATTACACACAACCCAGTCTTCGTTTTTTTTTTCAGTTAATTTAGTTTGGAAAATTGAAAAAATTCGCCGAAATTCCCTTATTTTTCCAATGTCGAGATTTTCTGCAAACGCAAATTTTGCTGGTCTATTTCAACTATTCCATGTAGTGTAATATCGTTAACTTTTTTCATAATTTCTGCCAGTGTTTATGTTGGTATATAGGCAATTTTCATAGACATGTAAGTAATCATTGTAAAAATTTTATATAGTTTAACTTCTGGTGAAATATCCACATCTGTATTGTTAGTGTGAATTATATTTAACAAATTCGAGTAAAACGCTTCGGGATTGATATTTGCATCTATTTGTGTCAATTCGCGCAATTTCTGAAGGAAAATCAATTGAATTCATTTACTTTGAAAATGGGTTTTTAATTTGGCAAGCACATATTAAACTGCGTAGAAAAGTATCAATTTCAAAACCTGTAAAATCATCTTTGATTAAATATTTTTTCGTATATTCGTGAGAGTATAAATCGTTTAATGTGGAATCAATAAATTCGTTCCTATTATTTAGTCCCTTTGTAATCTGTTTGTAATTTTCAATTTAAAAGAAAATTTACGAAATATCTTTCTTTCGACTCTGGACATATCGGCTTTCAATTTGTCCATATAGTTTTCTCTTTTTCACACCCAACCCGATTATAATGTACAAGATTCGTTCTTATGTTATGCCTATTTTAACCCCTTGTAAATCTTCTGCATAATTAACAATTTAAAGAGAGTTTAGGCCAATACCCACTAGGTAACTTATGATTATGACTGATAAAATGAAAAGCAGTTATTATTTATTAGAAGCTAAATATTCTTCTCAGTTGGTTTTGCTCTTTAGAAATAATTATATTATTTGAATTTTTATCTTGTAAGCTAATTTCAGAATCGTGATCGAATAAAAAAGAAATACCATCCTCTGTATTATTCATACCTCTCTCATTACTCTCATCGTATGGTGGGGTGGACGGTTTGATGGTTACAGTTTTCAGTAAGACTCTACCGCCTCCAGAAAACTGAAATAACATGCCAGTTTCATCGAAGTAATCTTTAAAATAACCAAAAGTTGTGTGTAGGCACACCAAGTTATTGTTTTTCTTATAGTCAAAATGTATAAATACGTTATTCACTCTTAGAATTTCCATTAAAGTACCTATATAATTATGTTTTTCCATTACAAAGAATAACGAGATCTTGAAGAGAGGGCTTGCTGTATCTAGAGCCACATCCACTGCGAGTTGTTTAGCAATATTTTGAATTACTGTGAAGGCAGAATTCAAATTCCATTTTGACTCGTCAAAGATGTTAACAAGTGCAAAATTTATAATGTAATCATTTATTTATAAATTTAGCAACTTTACCGAAATATTGTCAACTGTAAAAGAGAACATATCTGGTTTTGTACTCGTAAAATTAATTTTATATAAAAGTTTTTGGAAAGCTCTTTCCATTTAGATTTGTGAACCGACTTTGTATCACAGTCATAACAACAATTTACAGAGTGATGGGTTACAACATTATTTCCGAAACCAAAATTTATAGATATTTTGCCGATGTAAACTATTAGAAAGTTGTAAGAAATGTCGATTGGCGAAGACCTTTATTCAATTAGAGGCCAAGGAATGAAATTTTTTTTTGATTTTATGATGTATTATTTGGCATGTTTTTTTTTTGAAAAGAGTTAGTTTAATGTTAAAAGGTTTCTTCATAATTTTTATAATTAAGCATGTTTTTTTTATTGAAAAGAGTAAAACCTGTTTATTTTTTTAAATAGCAAATTCATCAACTAATGTTGGGGGAGAGTGCCAGAATGAAGGACTGGTATGCTAAAATATGGACACAACATCAGCAACTGCAGCTTCAATGCCGGCCACAACCTCTCCAACACCAGCAACAATTGCAACACCAGAAACAATTGCAACACCAGCAATCTCTCCAACAAACACACTAACACCAGCAGCCAAAGCCGCCACCAAAGAAGCAGTTTCCTTACGAACTCCCTACCAAAACATCAAATGGCTTTTCAACATTGGCAGTCTCCTCCCCCCTGGCACCAGCATTTACCAAAATGCAGCGAATGTAAAATAGGAATAGCAGTTAATGAAAATAAATGCTTCAATAGTTTAGAGTTGGAAAATATAGTACAGTCTTTTAATGTTAGACCTTATACAATAATAAAATATAGTGTGGGAGGTGAGTGGAAATTTGAAAAGCCAGGAGTGTATTAACTATTAAAAAAAAAGACATTTTATTTTTTAAAATATGTGTTTCTAATTTTTACATTACCCCAGGAATAACAAAGAGAATAAAAAAAATCTTATTTATCTCTTTGACTTTGTATGATGTTCTTAAACTCATCTAACGAAACGGAATTAAAAAATATATCAGGACGGCAAAACAAAGTATGCATTTTATTGGAATGGCCAAACACACGGTAAAATGCACGTATTAAATAAGTTTCAAAATTACAAGAGTGTTCATATAATTTAGTAGTATCCAAATCTCCAATTTTGTCTATTTGTGCTTGTAAAACACGATTACCAATTGCATTCATAATTAGCAAATTTGGAGAAGTAATTATTGGTCCTGTTGTATCTTTTTTTTATAGTAATGTGAGCACATTGGAAACCACTTGCTAAATTATGTGCGGGCATTTAACGAAATGCCTTATTCTACATGATTTAGCAGTTTTGGTTTATAAAGAAGTTGTCAACTCAGTTTTCATATTTCCTGCATAAATATCGAGTAAAAGGAATAATACACTTCTCCAGCTAACAGCATATTCTTCAGCAATTAGAATGAAAAAAGTCGGTCTGAAAAACACAGTATAGAGTTTTTCCAGGTTAGGTACCAAGTATAAATCTGTTAAATGCTTTGTACTTACATATTCTTTTAATTGGTGGTAAATGTAATCTCCCGATTGGAGTAATGTGTCAATCAAGTTAGTAATTCTTAATGACGATGTCAAGTATTCCTTTAAAGTTAAAGCATTGAATGGAATTGAGACTTTGAACGATCCTCGAATAGAGATGCAATTACATTCGTTTATAAAAAAAATTGAATTTAAAATTCGTGAACATAGGAGTACTATCCTTATTCCTCATCATACCAATAGAATGATATATTTTTTCCATTATGGTTTGATTAGAATTATAAATCAAGGAACATCCATGTGGTGAGTCATGAATAGAATTGTTGTACTTGCATGTAAGTGAAAATCGATGTTGGTCGTCAATTTCGTTTTTTTTCTCCAAAGAGTAAATTACTAATTTTTTTTTAGTTTGCAACCTAGTATATAAAAAGGTTGCTGTCTCCTTTACAAAGTCTTATTGAAAAAGCAGATGTTGAAGCAGGACTTGTTGATCATTGGAGTTAATTTCAACATTACAAGTTGATGAATGCTGTTTTGCATACAGCTAATCTTCGAGGGTAGTATTTAGAAACTTGTCAGGAATATTTTTCGA
>NQII01000401.1:743735-759458 GCA_002778355.1 Clitarchus hookeri | reverse complement strand
AACAGTCAACTACCAAATCACAAAAAAAAAAAAAAAAAAAGAAAAATCATAACAATGTACTTTAAAATATAAACCAAATACAAAGACATTTCATTCCAACAATTCAAATACTACTCGATTAAATAAAATATAAACCATATATATATTAAATTTTGTATAAACTACAATAACAACTTTTGCATAGACAACAACAACAACAAATGTTCGTTAATGCCCTCTGGGAGATTTTTATAGGGTTTTTAAAAATGGCATTGTTGTCCACATCTCCCTAATTGAATACTTAATTGTTACCTACAGCTTCGTCATCCGCAATCCCATGGCAGGTAAATGCAGTGTTCACAAACTGAGTCTCTACTTGTACGTTGTTACCTACGGCTTCGTCATCCGCAATCCCATGGCCGGTAAATGCAGTGTTCACAAACTGAGTCTCTACTTGTATGTTGTTACTTACGGCGTCGTCATCCGTAATCCCATGGCCGGTAAATGCAGTGTTCACAAGTCGAATCTCTACTCGTCGACTTTCTTGCTTCTCGTTGCAATGTATAAATTTCATCAAATCAAAATACTACAACTTTGGCTCACTTACAAAACCATTCCTTTCAGAACATTTATTTTCTTCCATTCCCGATTATAAGAATCCAGTAGAGATTTAATTCTTCGGCTCACCAAATGTTTGTCAATATCACGTTCATACTTCATGCAAAACAACAACAACTCTCTAAAACCCTTGTAGCTCAAAACCCTATTTGACAACTCGTTTTGTTTCCATTCTAAAAAGCTTTGTGGTTCTCGTAAATTTGAACAAATCCACGTACATAGTCGTGATGAAGACACCATGTAAAACTCATATCTACCCACACTCACTAGATGATGACCCCGGCTGGTACTCGAGGAAGGTAGTGCCTCAGTGACTGTGGTAGTGCTAGCAACACATGTGGCTTTTATAGTTGGTGTGATGAGAGATTTCTTTTTTTTTTTATTACCTTTTTTGTCTACTCTTTTACATCGTCACTAAATATCAATATATCTACCATCTCGTAAAAAATAAAAATTAAAGCCATCATGAACTACAACTGGGTGGATGTAGAAACGTTGTGGGTGGAATGGAAATATTATTATGCCTCTTTCGATTTATGCATGAAATCTACAAGTAGGCATGGAGGTCATTCGTATATTTACCAACTGTATCCCCCACAATTAGCTAAATTTTACGAAAAAAGAATCATTTTAGCTTACAACATTGTATTAACCCATAATATTAAACAATTACCCTTATCTTTTACAATGCAATACATTCGAGACAATAACATTTTTATTTTCATTTAAGTTTCGATAGCATTTCTTCATATAGTGAGAAAATAATATCCAAATCAAATTCCTGTAAAATAAATTACGATTCATATGAAGATCAAATCTGGCAAAGGACGACGGACTTATTTGCGCCTTAAGATTCAACTGATGTTGCGTTATGGCGGACTTTTGAACCTGTTTACATCATCAAAAAAATTGTAGCTGCTTATTCCAATAAATTTAACATTTTAAATTTATTCAAATACGATAATACTCAAATAAAAGAGTTTAAAAAAAAACTGCTGCTGAGTTGAAGAGCATGATCAAATAAAAAATTATCACAAATTGAAGACACGCCTTTGTGTTTTTTTTGTAACCCTCTCCCAACTATAAATACGTGGATTATTTCAATTGCTGGCATAACAAATCGTACAGTGGAGTAGGAAGGATGATGGCGACAAGATCAACGACTGTCTTTGCCGTAGGTTTGCTGTTTTGCTCAACAAACATCTGCGGAAAGAAACTGCTGTTTTGCTTGCAGACCACAAGTACATCGGAAGACTCGTCCACTGTGAAGGTTATTGATGTCACCTCATTTTTAGTAAAGAAGACTCAAGTAATTAACGAAGAATCGATTTGCACAAAGTACATGAATGATATTTCAGATTTGGTGAATTCCTATGGCAAGAGTAAGTTATCTTCAATGGAAGATGAGGCTGTTTTTAATTTGCGATATTTTTATTGCCTTTTGACGGAAAAGGTTTTTCAACACGGACATTGCGTCAATCTCATTACAAATAGTAGTTACAGATTGGAAAAATTTCGAACGCAAGACAATACATGGATGTGCACCAATTCAACAGAAGGAAAATAAATACATATTAACATGTATGGTGGTAGAATATTACTGTAAAAAACATATATAACACAGGAATATTATTGTAAAAAATGTTATTAACATGTATGTCAGTGGAATAATACTGTAAAAAAAAATTTAGTAAAGGAATATTATTATAAAAAATGTAATAGTAAAAGTGGCTTTTTTATTGTAAAGGGATATTGTGTGTATATTCAGTTGTAAAAGAATAAAAATATTATGTAAATTTGGTTTTTTATTATTATGATTTGGTTTATAAGACTCTAAATAAAAGAATGGGAAGTTCGCAGAGTTTTCATGGCAATAATAATTTAAATAGTATAAATTTTAAACGGGGTCCTTTTGAAGTATCTGAAAATCTGAATAATGAAAATACAATAAAAATTTTTTCTCGTTTCCAAAATTATATAATTTCATAGTTTACAAAATTTATCGGCTTTAAATGATTAAACTTTTTTTCTGGATTTTAAGGAAAAACTTCTACATTATTTGTATCATGAAGAAGCAAGAAAAAGGGGATGTGTGATTAATACAATTCCTTTTAGACAAAATACCTTAATAATAACGCAATGTTTTAATACATTGGAATCTAATTTTGCGATTTTAAACGTTCGCATTTTGGCAAATTGGCAAATTACCCACATCCCATTATTTGTTCATTAAGCAAGAATTATAATGAGCCATTTGTTTTTCTCAATAATGTGAATAATGTTTCCTTTAAAGCTATTATCAATTGGCAGAAATAAAATCAGAAAGCAGACAAATTTTTGTAAACTTTGCCGAATTTACATAACAAAGTTTCTCAAATTCGTTCGAGTTTCAATAATGCCGACATGTTGTATCGTTACAAGAATTATATATTTGTCGCGAAATAAATTCGTTTAAAAACGTTGCAAGATTAATCAGTAGTTTTTCCAAAGTACTTGATATTAGTAAAACTGGATTCGTGATATTAACAAAAGGTATATCACCTTTAGAGATTGCCTATTTGGTCACGTTGATGCAGGATATTCGTTATAGATCGGGTAATTGCATAAAATACAATTTTGAAAAATGTACCATTTTCGTAATTAACTACACTACTGCAAATAAATCGATTACAAAATAAAAAAATGTGGTCACTTTACAATTATTAGACCCCCCCCCCNAGTCGTATATCAAAGGTAAAAGTCGAGTGTCAAATATTATAAAATTTGGTAATGAAATGATTGCGGCAAAAAACTTTCGAGTATGTCGATAAAGATACCCGTTTCCAACCAAATGCTTAGATGGGAAAGTTATCAATTTCCTTACTCAATACAGAGGATGATTGGTTGGCAGCACAAATCATTAACAATTTACAATTCTTATCGATTGATCAATTGTTGTTTTTCAAATGCTCCGCTCAGTTTTATAAAAATGATAGTAATTTGACTAACTTTGATGGCCCATATTTTGAACTGCAAAATAATTTCGTTTTCGTTGTACCGAATAAATTAAAAAAATCATGTAATGGTGAATGCGCCACAGGATTTGGCCATAGTAACAGACGATAGTTCTACATCGCTAGCATTAGGGTTAGTTCAGGGTCCCATTTCCGATAATTTAAAAGAAGAACACGTTCTTGATTATATTCCATTCGGTAATATTCGTACATTTATCCTTCTCGTAGTAATGTTGTAATTCCTTCTTTACAATTCCAAGATTACAATCGAATGCCAAATACAGAAACATCGTAGTGCACGACGAATATAACTATACTGATTTAAACACTAATAAATACTGGTATTTTGCACTCATTCGATCCACTTCGGATTATTTAATAGGAGAAGCGATGGAATTAACCAACAAGTATAATATTACATTTTTGTTTCAATTCGAAAACAATTCAGTATCTCTGATGGACAATCCTGTGATTAAAAAGTACATTTCAATGGACAATATCAAACCGAAATGTTTATTCTTTCAAAAACACATAATTTTATGATACGTCATCCAAACAATATAGCGACAAGATGATCAAAGTTTCCAATTTTCCTGCCCACCTTCTCCATCCTCTACTTCCTCCATCAATACATTCGTGATTGGTTTTTCCAAAACAGTTTTAAAAAAGGTAAAAATTTTGAATTTGGATATTAGTGATGCAACGAATATTCGCATTCGCATTAGCATTCGCGAATATTCGCATGTTTTTGAACATTCGCATTCGCATTCGCAAAAATGGTGCCAATATTTTGCGAATGTATTTGGCAATGAAAAATGAAAATGTTTATTAAATAATAATGTAACTGCTATGATTAAGACATTTTTATTTATTAACATATTTTTTATGTATAAGAGTGTATTTTAATGATATTTGGGAAACAGTCTTGTAGTTATTCACTAGATTACATAACAGAAACACACTCTTGATATTCTTTTATTCTTATTTACCTTAGCAAAATCAAATTAAGGCAGGTAATTTCTTAAAACTTCTAAACTATATTATAACACAACTGTATCATCAAATACCATTGAACTGCTTTAACACAAAACAATGGAATAAGATATAACCCAACCTTTTCATTTATACAAATCAACTTGAAATGAGATCTTTTGTAAAAACACTTAACAATATGCATTTATGCCACCTAAAGGGTATCTTATTCAAATATGTGTGATCTTTTAATGAACTAGTAATCATGATTAATTGTAAATCAAATCGACTTCTTATGAATAAAGTTAAAAATATATTGTGAAGAAAAACAAACAATATAATAATCTTCTTTTCAATTAAAACAAATATGTTCTTAACATTTTGTTAATTTTAACTTTGGTACTAATACTAACTCACGAATTATGTAATTTTTAAAATATCCATTAAACATTACTTCTTGAAATCGAAAAATAAAACTATGAAAAATTGTTTATATCTAAGCACAATTAAGTGAAACACTTAGTAATTAAATAAGAGAAGAGGAATATTAAACTTCAGAAATATAAGTTTTGGTGCCTTTTCTAATTGCAGCCTATTTCAGTGGGGTGTGTAAAGAAGACCAGCCCCACTAAAGACCCTTTCGCTAGGCACACTAGTGGGTGGTGTTACTAAATATTGCCTGGCTATGGGAGAAATAATACCATACTTCTTATTATTTACCGCCCACCATGTAAGTGGATCTACATCATTTTCCACACGTTTATCTAATAAATATTCATTGATGGTTTTTTTTATCAAAACTTCTATAGGGTTCGTACATTCATTTTCTTCTTCTTCACTTTCGCTGGAATCCATCAGCAATTTCATGGTGTCTCTTAAAGATATAGATTTCTCTGTCAGACTGGCACTGGAACCAGATGTTTCAATCCGATGAGTAGTCATTCTGGCACGCTTAGGATTTGAACAAGACGATAGGCTTGATTCATCGTTTCCAATTGACTCTAAAATATTTTTCACAACTTGATCTCTGGTTGAAGAATTTTTGAAAAATTTTAATTTGTATCTCGGGTCAATAAAAGTTGCCGTAGCAAACAATACGTCATTTTCCAAATGGGAAAATCTGCGACATAGTTCTCGTTTAAGAACTAAAATCGTATTCCCAACGCATTCGTCGGTCACATCAAATTCACCAATAATTTTTTCCAAAGTGGACAATAATGGAATTACTGAGGATACAGAAATATTGGCTGCACTTAGTTCTTTTGTAATTTCTTCAAAAGGTCTGAGTAAAGTTATTATTTTTTCCACAATAATCCACTCTTCGGAAGTTAGTTGTGAAATCTTGTTATTCTGGGAAGCATAAAGACATAACGAATCTTTGTTTTTCAAAATATGCTCTAACATATACAAGCTGCTATTCCATCGTGTAGCACACTCTTGTATGATTTTCAGCTTTGGCTGATCAAGTCTTTCTTGTAGATCAGCCAGTTCATCTTGAGCTACATTTGAGTGATGACAATGTGTTACCATCTTTTTACGTTTTGCAATCACTGTTATAACGGAATCTTGTGCCTTAAGCCCCTCCTTGACAACTAGCTGAATTTGGTGTGACGAACAATCAATGTCTCTAATTAATAACAAGGAAATACCTTTTTTCATGTTTGTGCCACCATCTCTAACAATGCATTGCACTTTTTCTTTAGGTATTTCCCAATGCGACAACATGGTTTCAAGTTTTATAGCTATATTTTCACCAGTATGTCGGCCATCGTTAAATACCTCTGCGTTTAACACAATCATTTTTCTCTCAAAGTTTTTTGTTATACCATGACATGTAAGACTCAGCAAAGATATTCCTGAACAAGAATCAGACCAAATATCAGTTGTAAACGCCAATTTTTCAAATGACTTAATTAATGCCAAAATTTTATCTTTAACTTTGCCGTAGAAATTCTCACATATAAACGAAGAAAAATGTAGTTGGCTTTTTATGTTATACGACGGACAAAGATGGTTCAATAGTCTAACAAATCCAACGCTTTCGACAAAACTAAATTGTAAGTCATCAAAAGCAATCATTTCGCTTATTAAATTATCAATTTCCAAAGACTTGGCATTGTTGTTATACTTTTTTGTTTTTTCGACGCAATCAGTCAAAGACATTTGTTTCAGGTCGGTTTTCGTACATTGTCGCGAAGTGGAGGCCACAACACTTGTAGAAGCATTTCGCTTTTCATTTTCCCTATTCTTTAAAGCATTATACTCGTTTTTATGCAAAGCTTCCAGGTGATTTCTCATAGCACTTGTTGTTCTTCCTTTGCAGAAGTATTGTTTATTACATATTTAGCATTTCACATTTTCAGCATCACATATTGTAAAATAAGTCCAAACTTCGCAGACACACGACCGCTTTATTTTGAAATATCACTTATCACTGTACAATTACAACAATAGAGTCTTTACAAGTTAAAAACAAAACTTAAGTATGTTGACTCGACGCTGCTCCCACCTGTACTAACAGGATGGTGGATAGCAGGGTACGTAGTAATTTGTTACGGTGCTGGCTAACGGCACCTTGGGCTGATGAAAGAGGGGTGACACAAAGACGTAACTGGGTTCGGTTTATTCACGCTTAACTTTTATTGTCCAAAGTTACAGTGACCTGTACATCTATGAGACCTAGTCCCTTTTATATCTCCTCGGATGGTAGAAACTAGCTATCCCGCGCCCTACACACGTCTCGGCGAGTGTTTGCGTCGGGGGGAGGTTTCGGCGGGTTGCTAAAATTACCTCAATGCTGGTGGCTGGCGTTGTCGTGCTGTCTTGGTGTCTCTCCTGGGAAGTCCTGGGTTCGATCCCTGGATGTGCATTTCTCTCCTCGTCGCTCGTCGTTCCTCTTATCTGACCATCTCGTGACTCCGGCGTAACTCCCGACTCTGTCGTAACTGTCTTGTCGCTGCTGCTCCGTCGTAAACGTCTCGTAACTCTCGCGTAACTGACCTCAACGGTCCTTCACTCTCGCGTAACTCTCTTAACTGTCGCGTAATTGACTTAACTGTCCACTGTGGCTCCTGTATATATAGGTTTCTGATCTATTTTCCATAGAACTCGGGACTTACCCTCTCGTGTTTGCGAAGGGATAGGGGTAGGCAGGGTGTACTGTTTTTCCCCGATTTGTAATTTCTTGTGGCGAGGGGCGATAATATGCCCGGGACTCCCTGCGTTCGCAGCGTCACGTCGTGACTCAGGCAACATGACAGGTGCAGTTGCTTCAAGCTGGGGGATTCCTCTGTTCATTAGGCCATCGGTTGACAGCGCGGGTAAGAATAGTGTCACCACTACTGGTAGGTATGAGCGGTACGCGTCAAGGTAACCTCAAACTAAATATTTACGAAAACATAATTAGCAGCTAACTTCATTCAGTAAGCCAGCAATCAGGATTTGTTTACTTCGTTCAGAGCCGGGGCATATGGGCTACTCTCGGTTTTAACATGGCCGCCTGGCCGGCCAGTTCTAAACAGGCGGTAAAATTCGAGTTCGTAGGCACATGCTTTTGGCACCATATTTTAAAAACCAACATTCGCATTCGCATTTGCATTCGTGAATGTGGAAAAATCGACATTCGTTGCATCACTATTCGATATCAGTAGGTCTAATGTAGTCTTTTCATTCGAACCGAACAATTGTGAACAAAACAGTCAGGAGGAAGTTTTTGAAGCTTCAGGACAGGCTGTCTATTCACCAATTGACATGAATTGGTGGAAAGTAAACAACCATAAATTAAAGTTGGTAGATTCTAGGAATGTTCACGTGATAGCTATTAATAAAACACAAAATATATTAAGTTTTAATGATAGGTCAATCAATTACTTTGCAGGACTTACTCGATCACTAATCTTTATATTTTTTCGTAATGTTACCAAACAATTTGTTCAGGCATTGGCTACAAATTTAGCAACTTTGAGAACCTATTTGACAAAATACACACCTATTTTTATTATAACTGCTGGATTAAATTATGATTATAATGAAAACCAACTAAATCAACGAGTTGGTAATATTTCATATAAAGTAACCATATGCAGTAGTTCTGTGAATAAATACTTTTGTATAGGTGATCAAAACACTTCACTACTCTATGATAGTAGCAAATATGAAGTGTTTGTCCAAACGACCCGATCAAATAAAACAATGCGATTTGTAATCACTGCATCTTTGTACAAACTTTCGGTAAACGAACAATTTCCTTCAAACAGTGCAAAATATATGTATAGTGTTATTGATAGTAGACATTATGTACTGAACCTTTCATCCTTCGATGGAATTCCGGGAATTTCTGACATTTACGAGGATAAAGACCCAGTAGACATAGTAGTCTACCCCGAACGTGACTATCGCGAGCAATATTACCATCGAATTAAACTATTCAAAGCAACTTTATCCGAAGTATACTATTTGAACATGTACTTGGAAATGGCGCCACTTGGAAAACACACATTTATTATAAAGATTGTCGATTCATTCACTGGAGATAGTGATATTATTTTCTAAAGAGATCTCGCAAAAATGTTCCACGAAAATAACGTTTTCCAGGTCTACGATAATATTCAGAGGAACTTCGTCGTCATATCAAATACTTCCCCCGAATTTCTAGACGATGGTTTACAATTCGAGGGTAATGTAAACACTAAAATTTTATTCCATAATAATACTGTCAGCAGACAAGTTGGTTTTAGATACCGAAAATTTGAAATTTACAACTGATTCATATGTGGATAATTTACAATACATTGAAGAAGATAAAGAATTTTTCAAGTGCAATACTTCATCTGCCCAAAACAATACCAATAAAGGAGACGTGGCTTATGTGTATTGTAGTAACCAACAAAACTTGAGCGTGTTTGATTTGCAGTTAAATATAAATTTGGACAATGACACACTTATGATTATGATTTACTTTATACACAGAAACTCAATAGCTTTCTTCAATACCATATTGCGATTTATGGAAAAAAATCCAACTGTTTTTATAACTAAGTCGTGATTGCAAGCATAACCGATCTGAAGAAATATTAACTAAATGCATATTACAATGAAATTCATTATTATGAAGGAATGTTAAACTATTTACGTCTATCTAGTTAAAAGATAATTAATGATACAATAAAAGGTAGTTCTGACTGTGTTTTTATCACGGGATTTTACGATACAACTGATCAAATTGTTGTGTATGTTGATTTGACAACACAGCCTATAAAACCAGCTGGCAATAATGTTATTTCCATTTCGATTACGGAATTGAATGTTGTAAGCATGTTTGCTCTTGTAAATCAATACACAGTTTTGACGTCCCACTATATAATTAAATATCCTTCGAATTTATATACAATTAATACGCTCCACGACTCCAACAGAGAATTGATAACGGTATCAGAAACGAGTCAAATATGTGTTCGCTACAATTCGTTCCACCCTTTCCCGATTTCAATCTAGTAAAAGATAAACTATCTATTGTTGTTATAAGCTGGGACTCTACAGACTATGATACACCTTTAGCAATTATTTTGGTTAATCTTTGTGCCAAATACGAAAATCCCACAGTGTATGTATTTTCACAATCTAAATACACTTGTCATCGTCCAAATGAATATTTTAATTCAAAAGAAGGTAATCCAATACGAATAAAAGAAGAAGAAAATATACTAGAAGAAATGAACAATCAGGACCCATTTTTTTATTTAGTACATTCGGGTAAAGATGGTATAACAGAATAACCCTGTATAAAGTATGTGTAAAATAAAAATAAATATTACTACGAAATTTTACCTATTGACCGGAATTATATACATCCTCTCCGCATTAAATTACGTGTGTATGAAAACGAGAAAGACTTGAAAGATATTTTACGCATTACTAATAACTCTTTTTTTCACGCAAGTAATTTTCGAGTAAAAGCATTATCGAGTTTTGAGCTTTATGGCAAAGTTGTTAGTTATGTTGTATTCGAAGGCGTTTAGTTACAGTAAGAAATGCCCACCGAAACATTAGTAGCTGCTGAAAAGAGTTATACTTTTTTCAACAACTTAATTGAAAATGCAAATATCTCAAAAACTAAAAGCATTACAACAACTAACCAAAACAATAAATATGATGAACATAAAGGCAACTTGGAATTAAGAACAAAAGGTTACAAAGAACACATTCAATTGGCTTAATGTTTTAAAATGAATGGTCAAACCGACATTCGTGAAGATTATGTTTATGCAAATATCACTGGTAACAGTGATAGAAAAAATTATAATTTTATTCGTGTTTTTAGCACGTATTGCATTAATCTACACTTGTTATTATTGAAATTTTAAAAAATATATTTTTTCTTTTCCTGTATATATATACTGTATTGTATTCAGAGGGTTGTTACAAACTTGTATTGGATGAAAGTAAAGAAGCACACCAAAGCACTCCAACTGGCTAAGAAAATAAACGTCAACATTATCACAGAGTCGACTGAGGTGCCTTATACCAAATTCGATGTCCAAAATAATGATAACAAATCAAGGGCCTTTTTCATCGATAAACTGACAAAAAGGTTTTATTGCGTAAAATGGCGAATATTTCTTCACATACCTCAAGAAAGGTATAAAGAATACGAAAAAGTTTATGTAAACACTGTTTGTGAGCTTTTCAAACTAGCCAAGAATCGACCACTGTACCATACAAAATACTCACCCGAAGAACTATATGACTTGATGATTCTACCTGAACAAAATGAAGTACAGCCACCAATTAAGAAGGGCTCTCAATTTACTAATTATAAATTTTGATAAAAAGTAGACATTTGTACAAAAATTGGACATTACTAATAAAATAACAGATATAATAAATAAATGTATTATTTTATTGGTGAAGTATGCAGTTATTCCCGATATTAATATCGACACGGTGAGGAAGTACAGTCCTTTAACAATTTTGTTTATTCGAGAGTTAATTTTAAATGTGTAAGAGTGTAAAGTCCAAAACCTGGTCTGGGTTTTTTGCGCTGAATGTTTTCATTTGATTTGACGATTTTGTACTCTCACTCGCATCGTTCCAATCAATGCGAGATCCATTTGAGTTGACTGTTAGCACCAGTAGATATTGTAAACGAAATTGCAATAATGTTTTGAAATCATCATCTTTTACTACTTTGGAGGGAAAAATGCCCTTGGCAGGAGGTGGGTTAAATATGGCATATTTTTTCGCAAAGGCAGTTAACATAGTAGAGTTCGGGTCGAAACCATCATTAATAACTGTAGGTTGATTGTAAATATTATTCGCAAAATCGACAATATCTTCATGTGCATTTTTCCACATCATCACAAAAATGATTGGTGTATATTCCATCGTTCGAAACTCCCAAATATTTCGTTTTAATTCCAATTATAATTATGATATATCATCTACATAATTTTGACCTTGCATGCTTTGCATATTGATATATACTTAATAACACATCTGCGACCGCGGCCATAATTAATATTGTATCTAGTAAGGTATTGCAGAAAAATTAATTGCTGCAAATGCTCTAACCACAACACCCATCATTTTCACAGTCGTCGATATTACCACTCTCAAAATGAAATCGATCACTAAGCCTCTGAATAAATAAATACCCAACTGACGATTCAAGATGTTTGCACTCACTTCGATCATTGCAGGTCCGATGCGTTTTACTAGGTTCTTGAGAACTATATGCAGCCCAACCTCACCGAATAATTGCGCTAGGAACTAGTTACTAACTAACACTTGAATACAAGAGACTATAATATCACCGACGATATCTGAAATGGACTTTGTTATAAATGATTCATCGGGGTGTTTGATCGGAAAGTTACTCGTTAAACCAAGCATTTTATGTTCGTCGACTTGGCGTTTACCACCCTCTGTAAATTTCAAGTGAAATGGCCTTGAATCGGCATGTGGCCCGTTTCGGACCCGATTATCGTTATTAGAAACGATGGATTCAACATCGCGGGTGAATATCAAGGGTTCCACAAGCCTACCACCATCATCATATTCCGTGGTCTAAAATAAATGTCTCGGAGTAGATTTTGTGATACCTACATCACTGAGTTTTATGTCTGGATTTATGCTAAAAGCTTCGTGATTGACAAAGTTATGCCATCCTATGACATAATCTGGTATTTGCCCTTTAGGTGGTAGTTGTGGGTCTTTTACTTCATACTGATTTGTTCCATGAGCTAATTCCACGATGCTATATTGAATAAGCTTGTATAAGTAATTCTCAATGAAAAACCAATATTTTTATTATCTAAATGGTCTGTGCATTCATTACCATCCATAGACATAATAAAATTGTCACAATAATATGAGTTTAAACGAAAATGTATTGTTTCATCGCCTGTCTCTGCCACATAAGGCGAGGTATCGACATCGAAACCAGTTTCTATCGTGTTTACATGTGGAACAATCATGCCTTCTTGCGCGCGCCAATAATCGTCTATTCCAAACATAAAGGCTTCCTGATTGATCAACAAACATGCATCACAGCGGCCAGTCCAATAGTTATTTGATCCGTGATATTTTTATTGGAGATTATTGGTTGGAAAATACGCCCATTGACAAGCCTTTACATCTGAATTACCACTCTTAAATATTTTTGGAACATCTCGAGGGGTGCACATTTTTCCTCGTGAATAATGCAAATTGCATCGCGAAGCATCGCAGAATCTTTTTCCACCCTTAAGACGTACCTGATAACAATAATCGAAAAACTTTAAATTTTCTTTTTGAACTTTACATCTTGACGAATTTCTACATATACATGAGAAAATATTTGTGGCACCCGTAGTAAATATTCGTTATAAGTTAATATTTTTTGTCTTTCGAAAACATTTTTCAAAGCATTTGAGTAATCGACGTTTGTAGGTCCGGTGAATACGGACATCTTATTAATTTTTTTTAAGAATATATATATAAGTAAATAAGAACAGTTTAACAAAATGCAAGGACAGGAACAAGGGCGAGATCAGGGCAATTCTCATTTATTTTCAAATATCAGCACGCAGTCATCAAACCACACCATTAACCTCAACCAACAAAATGGAATTAATATATATTATCCACTCATTTATGTTCATCAAATACTTAACCTAAGTAATGCTTGTAACAGTTCTGTCAACATGGAATACACCCCTATTTGTTTCTTGAACAACGAACGATGTGGCGCAAACACACCTACAAGTGAACAGTTGTTGATTGGTGGACTATGTGAAACTCACAAGTCGGATTCTTGTAACACAGATTATAATTTATTTAGAAAATACAACAGGGCTATTTTATGTCCCATCTCGAAGACGAGCATCTCAGTTGGCCAATGTCCCTTGTATCCCATCCTCGTCGGGCAACCACTCAAAACTTCAGCGAAAACATTCATGAATTTATTCTCCAACAACAACCGCAAATTTATTGATTCTTCAAAATTAGCTACTGTATTCGAATACTCCACATATCCCGAAAATATGGCTAGTACTAATAAACCCAAACTTTTTACGAAACATATAATTTATCATGTTTTGGATTTAGCATGTTTCGAAAAGGCTAAGGTGAATATGTTTTTCGACCAGGAATATCTCGATATGGATATGGTTAAACAAAATTAATGGGTTCATGAGGCAATGACTAGTTTATCAAGAACCGAAATCACAATGGATGATGGTAAAAAAATTGTACAATATTTAGTTCCTTTAGTATTGATTCCCATCTTCGACATTTTAACAAACTTAAGCTATCTTCCTTCATGCGATTTTAATGTCAATGCACTAGGATATGTTGCAAACATAGAAATTTTCAACTCAAACGTGGTTTATGGCACTGGATTTGGACTGAGGCACGATTTAAACAATGTGGAAAAGGTCGAGTTAGATAATAGATATCCAAAAGTTATCCAAGCCATTGTAAATTCTAAACCAATTAATCAAAACATTGATGTTTTACGTTTGAACTATATGGGTGTCGAGGGATTAAAAATTCCAATCGTCAAAAGTAAAATAAACCAATGTTCTGAACACATTCCAACACTTTTGTTTTTTTGTCAATTAAAAAAAACATTTAAAAAAAATGATTTTTTTTTTCAAATTACAATTTAGAAAATGAAATGAGTTCATCCAGTTTCTTCATACTGGCAGATGTTAAATCTTTATCATATAAATACAATTTGGCATTATTTGAAACATCGTTAGTGGCCGTTAGTTCCACAGTTGAAGTAACTGCTTGCTTGCACATTCGCAAACATTTGTATCGTTCTGTTGATAAAGGCTCGCTGAAGAATATTATAAATGGCTGTGTTACACCCGTTCATTTGCAAGTTGTTAATCGGCAAAGTATTGAATTTCATAAAGCCAATACTTTTACAATCAGATGCAATGTTATTCAACACCGCTGTCGACAATTCCCCACAAAATACCTTTAGAATTTTTTTTTCTCGATTTGTGTTTTGGCATTTCAAAATAAATGCGGGGAAAAAAATGCTAAAACCTATTATTAAAAAAAATTATCTTAAGTTTAGAAAAAAATTTTTATTGTGACTAAATTGTTTTGAGGAAGTGTTAGTGTGTAAGGAAATGGTGAATAATTTGGTTGGATTAAATGTTAGTGTGTAAAGAGCCTGTAAACCAGGTGTTGTGGTTAGCGTTCGTGGTGTAAATTCAAATTAGCACCCAATGAGTGTCAGTGTACCTAGGGTTACTTCTGTAAATATCAATTTTTGGCCAATAGTAATATCAGAGGTACCAAAGTCGACGCGAGGTGTCTGTTAAGCACTAAGGATACGAGGGTAGGTGGCAAATCGAGGCCCTCGGCTGAGTAGTAAATGGTTATCATGTAGTGTTAGTGTATACGGAGATTGTGAATAATTTGTTTTGATTAAGGGTTAGTGTGTAAGGAAATTGTGACTTATTTGTTTTGAGGAAGTGTTAGTGTGTAAGGTGTAATTCATAACTACCTCCCCACCCCTGAGAATCAGGAGCAGGTAGAGACTCTTTCCCCAGGGTTTGTCGGCCTGCGATGTTATTGATAAATTGTAAGAGGATGTTAAAACCTCACAAACTGGTATGTGACGCAGTAAGCCATAACTTTCCCCAGTAGCACTACGGAGTCGGAC
>NQII01000401.1:730573-743371 GCA_002778355.1 Clitarchus hookeri | reverse complement strand
GCGGAGGAAAGCAGACGCAGCTGCATCTCGCAGCTACAAGGGGACGCTAAGCTCACACCAGCAGCTGCATCTCTCCCGAGCCAGCTACCGCAAAAAATGATGAGAGCTTTTGGCAAGCGTGCGAGAATAATAGCGACACGATATCCGGAGGCAGAAGAAACACTGCGCTAACCAAGGGGGCCACCAAGTGTTCCAGAACGTGCAGAGCGGAGCAGTAAACTTCGATGCCAGAATCGAGGGACGACGCCGGGCCCCCGTGCGGGTAGCTGGAGCGCCGAACACGTTTTTACAACCCAGAAGACGGGGCTGTCAGCCCAGCCACGTGCAGAGATGATACGAGTTTAATATGGCGAACGAGCTTACAAAAACACGATGAAAAGGAAGGAACGAGGCAGTCGGCCGATTTCACGCGAGGAGTGTGGAGTAGAGGCGGGAGGAACGAGTAAGAGAGAAGGCATCGAGACGTCAACACCGGTCGGCGAGGACCTGTCGCNAGGAAGGAACGGGGCAGTCAGCCGATGTGAAGCACGGAGTGCGGAGTGGCTCCGGGAGGAACGCGTTCGATAGAAGGCATCGAGACGTCAACACCGGTCGGCGAGGACCTGTCGCAGCCCAGGCGTCGCAGCCCGTCCACCGAGTGCCGGAGCGGTCCCGAGGTCGCCGGCTGGGAGATGGACCATCGCCTCGAGACAGCTAAGTAGAGACATACAGTAAGTGTGACGAACCTTGCTCCCCACGACACAAATCGCTGCGTCAAGCCCTACATAGCCTACGTAGTTATGGGATGGGGAGAGTTGTCTCGTGTGTTCATCAGTTAACCTGTTAAGCGAAAATAAAACTGACATATGTTAACTCGCAAAGAAGGTGAGTTTATTTGGTAAATTGGACATAGGTATAGTAGCATCAACATATTCCTACGCCTTGACACTGAGGGCTAGCATTAATTGCTGGCGCCTTACGCAGAGAGCAGAATCATTACCTACTTATACGCCATAGCACTGGGGAGGTTTCACTACTTATAAATACCAACAATGATTATAAATATATACTTAAATTCTTTATTTATTTATGACATATCCATTTCAACAAAATTGATTTCCCATAAATCATAAATTACAGCTAATATTACTTTCCTCATAGGAAAATTCTATTTTGCAGTTTAAAATAATCCATAGATTATGCTGCCGTAATTATGCATTTTTTTTTAAGAAGGTAGGCATTTTAAGAAGAGCACTCTCCACACGCAATTTTTGGACCACTTAATAAAAATTTTATGTTATTATTTTACATAACTTTCTTACACTTCAAAAAACAAGTCCTCTATAGTTAATAAATAAATTTTTTTATCATGTTATAAAATTATGTAATATAAGATAGTAAAATGTGAAATATTGAGTTTAATTTGAACGTGATATTATTTATTACGGTTTTAATGTAATTTTATTTCAAAAAAATTAATTTTTAATAAAAAATTAATTGATATTTTTAATTTTTTACTGCAGGGCCAGAATATCTTCTTTAAACATTTATTGTACTCGTTTATTGTGATTGATGTCTTTTCTGTTAATAAATCATGTAAGCTGTTTGGTGTTTATTTTTAAATACGGCCAGTCACATAGGTTTGTTAACACATATAAATCCAAACACAGCAGCTTTATTTAGTCATGTTTCCATTGAAACCTGTATTGTGCGACCCTAGCGCCAATAAAATGTATGTAAATCTAAAAGATTTTTTAAAATTCTGTTTAAATTTTTGGAATGGAGACGTGGCATGTACACGTAAGTTATATCCTAGGTCGGTGTGTTTCTTGTGCTAATTATGTTTACTCTCGAAGTATCAAGATTCTTATGTGCGTGCCCAGGGACTTCAATCAGCACAGTTAGGCCAGACAGTGTATTTTAGGGAAGACATCGAGTGACAGAACCACAAAAACATGAGTTCCAGGCTGCCAGGATGCGTAAATACACGCTGACTTTTAGACTACGGCTGGAAACTGCGTCCATTTCAACGGTTTCCTTACCACAGGACATCTAAGTGAAGACAGATATATTTAACGAGCAGAGAAATATTTATTGCGATGATTATTTTTGTCCCATTAATTCGACTTCTTTAAGTTCCTTTTACTATGTCTTGTAATAGATTTGAACCGTTGCTGTGAATGTGGCATTTCTCTGATAACGAAAACCAATGAGTAAAACTATAATTTAGTTAACGTCCAGGGACTGCAGAACATATATTTTAAATATATTTTTTGAGTATTTAATTTAACTTACTGATTTAGTTTCATGCTACGAGGAATAACTATTTTACTGATTCAAGCATACTGCTGCTGCAATCTGAGAAAATTAACTTTTATTCTGTAGGGGTTAGTGTCGCAAGCCAGTCATTAAAAGTTGAAATTCTACCGAATTCACCGTGAAGTGCATGTGTGACTCGCCTGGTCTGCCTCCCTTGAATCTGACACCACTTTCGACTAGTGTATGTGTCATCCCTTCGACTCGTTGAGACCTGCGCAGCGCCTGCACCGTCGGCCGACCCCCTGGCTGCCTTAGAGATTCTGGAGATGTTAGTTGATCACACAATGTCGGAGGGGGCGGAGGCGTTCCATTACCATTGATGCGGGTTGTGAGTGTTGGCTGTAATCTGAATTTGTCGGTTTCACTACAATCGGTTCGTAGGGAAATCGTTTGCTATTCTGCTGTACTAACCAGGGCTACCTGGTCTTGACAAGCATAATCTAATGCAACGTACAGCACTCGATTCTTGTGCAATATGCGCATACTGGTAATTGCTTATAACTATTTTCTTTTACATAATTATAACGTAATTTTACATCGGCATATACGAGTGACGAACTTGTCGCTCCAGTCCTTCTAGGTTCTGCCATAGTATGTTATTTTAGCCTTATGTGACATGCGATGCTTGATGCTCTCATATTATCCATTGGTTGCAAATAAAATTAGTGTGCATCTGAACTGTAGCGTAGTTTGGTTGGGGATGTATTTTGAAAAAAACCGTTTCATATCCTGCTGTTCTAACCAAGGCTACCTCGTTAGTTTTCAAACTCGTGGTCTTTTCTAGCATCGACTGATGCGATGTACAATGCTCGATGCTTGTGCAATATACGTTGTTTGGTATGTGATTATAACTTTTTTCCTTTTTTTATATCTGCTGGCATCAATCCGTAGCAGTGTCAATCTCATCGCTCCCGTGCTTCGTGACGTAAACTTTTTTAGCCTTGCATAACGTACAGCGTTCGATGCTGGCTCAATATGCATCGGTTAGTAAGTGTTTATAACTATCTAGCTTTATATTAATTTTTTTATATCTGAACATATTATGTAGTGTGTTGTCTTATCTTGCATGACTAACGGTTTAGATGTATGATGTTAAGTGGTAAGCAAAGTAACACAGCCTTCACAAGTCGTGTAATGTGTCTTCAAACTATTACTGCTGGTAAATAGTGAACTGCTATTGATATACTGTAGAATTATTTTTATGTTGGTCCTTGTGAACATACTCTATTTACCTGGTGTCCGACATTACAACTTGATATTATGGTTCTCGATGCAATGGCAACAACGATATCATTATTATGGACTATGGAACTATCGGGAATATTTTTATGGTAGCGGTTTGATACGACAGCGTGTTCGCAACACATTTGTGTATATATTTGTCCTTAACTATTTATTATGTGAAGTAATTGATCATGTATGGGGTGGTTTCATATGTTGCACGCGGTTCCCCCACCCCCCTCGTTTCAGGTTGACGCTGCAATGTGGTGGTTTTAAAAACGGCAGAATAAACTGGCCAGCTCAGTTACTATTTAGATCGTGAAGAGAGAACAGCCGCTACAGAGAACGTGCTCTTCTTCTATGATGAAAAATATTCAGGGAAGTTATATGTGTCGCTACTACAATAAGACCTTTTCTAGCATAAACAACTGCAGACAGCACGAAGTTGGTTGTCATCAGAATGTAGAGCATACTATATTCACATGTGAAAAGTAGAAATCGCTGTTTGGACATTGTAGCAATTGAAAAGACATATTTCAAAATGTAAGAGTCTCCCTGCACTACCTGCCAAACCTTATCTTCGGATAGTACCAGATTAATGTAAGGGTTCATCTACAAATGTTGAGAGCAGCTCTTTGCTACTGCCAAGAAAACCATGCAACTATTGTGATAAGACGTTTGCATAAGCATACTACACAAGGAGACAGGAAAAAAGCACTTGTGTGAAGAACACCATTCGTATTGCATATCGATGTGATAAGTGTCGAAGAATGTATGCTCGAATTCACGATTTAAATAGACATTGGAAATTTTGTAAGTCGGAAAATTGTTCTCAAACTACCACTTATGGTATATCGGATATTACATTTGCCACATAACCATCTGATTGTACAACACAGCCTAAGTCAGAGTTCTGCGATCCAAAGCCTGTTGTTAACAGCTTTTGACTTAAGCTATCTACATTTTGGGGGCTTCTAAAATATTATGTTGCACAGAATATGTCAATTACATTGACAGGTATTAGTTCGTTCCTGTCAAGTATGAAAACTAATATAATAAAGCACCTTATCGATGAGGTGCAATAACATGTTTCTGTCATATCTAACATATGACTGGAGTGTAGCTATAAGAAACCAGAGCCCCACGATGGTGAATAATGTACCAGAGCCTTCAAGACCTCGAATGTAGCTGTGTACCATTAATACGCAATAGAAAACGCTGTTGTTAATAGTATACTAAAGTTATGTCAAGAGGAAGAAGAAATGGTTACCAAGGGTTCGGTTTGGATCCTGACTAAGGTAAATCTTCTAAAGCTAAGAACAAATGGGCACTACCTACTTAGCAAATAGGCGCATACTAATTTCCCTCTACCCCACTAGAAATAATTACAACTATGCTTCGCCTTCGACAGGTAGAATGGTGCTGTATATTACTGCAACTACAGAAAATCACTCAGTTGTTGAACTAGCACGTACGGCACCGGAACTGTGTGAAGGCAGCTGTGGAAAGTAAACGCGGAGTCAGCAGTGAGGAGTCGGCAGTTAGGAGTCAGCAGTGAGGAGTCAGCAGCTAGGAGTCAGCAGTGAGGAGTCGGCAGTTAGGAGTCAGCAGTGAGGAGTCGGCAGCTAGGAGTCAGCAGTGACGAGTTGTCAGTTACAATTCGTCAGTGAATAGTCAGCAGTTAGGAGTCAGCAGTGACGAGTCAGCACTGTGGCGTAGTACAAATGTTATAGTTCACAAATGCTTGAAGATTATGAAAGCCACTGAGGATGTGCAATCGAGTATGTCCTGTACGACTACATGCAAACCTTCACTGAGTGATCAACAATTACATGGAAAACACTACAGATACTGTGGCAAGACCGTCAGTAAAATTGTCAATGCATGTCGCCATTAACAGAGCAAATGTTCAAAGAAACGAACCTCCAGAATATTAGCATTTGATATGTGTGGTACATCATTTGGTATGTTTCATAATCTAAACAGACACACTGGTAAATGTAAAGGTAATGCACCTTTGATTGGCTCGATACATCATGCATTGTACTTATTGGCTCATTACAAGGCTATTGCTAACCTTCCTGGTGATTCGTCGTGAACTCAACACTCTTTTGAGCGTCCATAACATTCCCCGGACCTGCATCGTGTTCCAAAACAGTGCGTGATGAAGGAAATACGAGTGTTGCAGACATGCACAATGGAAAGTGCGAGCCATACAGAGCTTCAGAAGTTGTAAACAACAAACGTGCACCGCTAAAATGTAAAGTGAAAAACTAATATGTTACAACTATCCAGGACGTCAAAACCGAAAATGTGACCTGAAAGACCGCTGGTAATGATGTGAAATAAGCATATTCTACTGATGAAGAAGTAACGATATATGCAAAGCAAAAGCGTAAACGATTGCTCAAGATAAGAAATAGTTCAAGTTGGGCAGAAGAAACATGGATTCGGATCTAGTACTCTGGTTCAGAAGTATCTCAAAACCTACTCATCACAGAACAACTTACATGCAGACATGTATCGTGATCCTTCTGCGAAGAGTGGCGCGAAGTCTAGCTATTTATTTTCTGAAGACCCCAATTACTTGGTTGTCATATTGCAGGTGTTGGTTCCATTGCAAATAAAAGGATATATTTCTGTCAGTGAAGAGATGAATTCGATAATTGATTAATTTAGAGCTAGAGGGTTTATTGAGTGTTATTATGTGTGTGTGTGATTTGGTTAAGAATAGAATAGAATACAAAAATTTTAAAATAAAAAATTATAATTTTTAATGCCTAAGTATGTACCTACTGGGGTGTAGTTCAGTTCTATTGACAAATAAATGTGTTTTGATAGCGCTAGGAGGGAAAAAAATTACGTGCGGGCTGTGACCTCCTTACGGTCAGTCATTTGTTTACCCTCTACTGGGATAACTGAAGTGTATGTTGGTTTGCTATGCTGCTGCTTGAACTATATATTATATCCCTCTGCGAATTGGGTTCTGGTTACCTATAATTTCGATGGTAAGGGTATAGTAGAAAATTCATTTTATGTCTTTTTTAAATTCAAAATAATCGTTATAGCTTCTTATTATTAAGATTTGTATAAAAAGTGGTTTCTTCCCTGACACGCTAATGTGGTATTTATAGCTCTCTCTCTCTCTCTCTCTCTGATAGTGATAAGTGTATTGTGTATGTTTGGGGGTGCGACATGCATTCTACGTTTGTTTTAGCTTTTCTTTAGCTGTATGGCCAAGGTTGGTAAATCGCAGTGTCTCGATAGCGATATCATTAGAAACGGAGCAGAAAGGGGGGAGAAATCGGCTATGGTCTGTAGTATGAAACTATCCCAGCACTCACTTGGCGTGATTTCGGGAAACCAGTGGGGGTATATAAATCGGAATGCTCGCTTTGGAATTCGAACCCGAATACACCCGAACTCGAGTTCAAGTACAGTATTTGTCACTGAACAACTTAGCGTTGTAGGCAAGTAAGAAATAAAACAATGTTTATTTCTTGTATGTATTTTGGCAATAAAAACTTTTTAAAAATATTTTTGCACATATATATATATATATATATATTTTTTTTTAACCTTACATGAAACATCTTAAGAAAATAATACAATATGCCTAGGAATAATTTTCATTAAATGTCAATTAGTTTCTATATGATAATGAATTCCAATGTAAACCCCCATGGACCTGAATTTTAATGCTAAAATGTTTGAAAATAAGGAATGCCAAACAGATCAAAATATTGAAAATGTATGTAGACAAATGATAGGGTGCTTAATGTATGCTGTCTCAGGCACAAGACCAGATCTGTGTGTAGCTGTTTCTATATCAAGCCGATACCAAAACAATGCAAAAGATGTACTGTTAACGGCTTTAGAAAGGGTATTAAGATATGTAAAACATACTATTGATTATAAATTGGTTTATAAATGTATTGATAAATCGATAGTGGGTTACTGCGATGCCGATTGGGTAGGAGATCTCAGAGATAGAAAATCTACCACGGGCTATTGTTTCATGTATTCAAATTGTTTGATTTCATGGTGTTCGAAGAAGCAATGCTCTGTAAGTATCTCATCAACTGAGTCTGAATACATAGCAATTAGTATGGCAGCTAGTGAAGCATGTTGGTTACAAAATTTGTTAAATGATTTTAGGGTAAAAATTGTTGACCCGACTACAATATTTTGTGACAACCAGTCCGCAATATCGGTGGCAAATACAATTAGTGTCAAGCGGTTAAAACATATCGATATTAGATTTCACTATATTAAAGAACTAATAATAAAAGGTAGAGTGTCTCTGAAATATGTATAAACTGAATACCAGTTAGCTGATATGTTTACAAAAGCCCTAAACAAAGAGTTAATTTTTAAATTCACTAATCAGTGTGGAGTAACCATATAAATTTATTTGTGTAAAACTTAAGTAAATATTGCATTAAAGGTGGGTGTTGTATTATAATATACAATGCAAAATAAAAAGTTTTTATATTCTTAAGATGGCAATACTGTAAAAAAATTATTAGCTATCATGCTATCGTTGTTGTATCATGGCGGTATGTGCCTTGTTGAAATTATATTGTTCTTTCTTAAAACTAATAAATAGTTTATTCAAGTGATCCGGAGTATTTCTTTATAAAACCTACAATAATAAAACATTATTGGAATCACGTGCGGGTTTTGTATTTGCAAATGTAAATTAGTGGATTCGCCATCACAATGGTATGGAAAGTGATGTGGAACATGCCGTCGAAAATACAATTAACTCGCCTGTTAAGTTGTTAAAAAATCAATGTGATGCCCAACAATATTTGAAGAATGTACTAAACATAGAAGTGGTAAAAATAAAAGCTTTATTTTACACAAAATTACATAACCTAATCATTGCATCAACGGTGGCTTATTTCCCAGTTAATATTAATATTAATATTAATACATTAATTGTTTGGCTAAGATTTAAAGTCGGTAAATAAGCACGAACTATTATTGGCTTTGTATGATAATTACCAAGCCTGGTTCAATCCCTTAATTTCAGCACTTGTTCATTTGTGATTATTTTAGCAAAAAAAAAAAAAACGAAACACTTATAAATACACCATAAATCCTGTAACCATTTAATTTATATTACGACTATGCAAGGGGAATTTTTTTTTCGTCGTTACTAGAGTCAGTTTAACGACTGTGTTGAGTATTTATCTCGTAAACATAATGTGACTTTTTATCCCTGTATAAAAAATACAATTTTTGGATGCAAACTAATTGGGATTCATGGCATTTTCTCGTGCTCGCGTTTCAATCACATTTATTTAGATTTGTGTCATTAGCATAACTTGAATTACGTAATATGTGTAACCATGGACCATCATCATATCTGCAACATATTTCCTGTGATGTTGAGATCCGATTTGGTTTTGAGATTACTTCATAGTTTTCATGGTTATTACGACTGCTTAGAAATGAAATTTGTATCATCTTCACCACCATCATTATGTGAATGCGTAATGGAACATAGCGTGGAAAAAAGTTAAAAAAAAAAAAAAGAAATTAACAAAAAAATATTATTCTACAAATTCCGAAATGCATGGTTATTTCGTCGAAAATGGTATGTTGTGTTGGATTCCCTATATACTGACGAATAATCGCGAATTGCCACACATTTGTGTAAGTCAAATGCGCAGTCATCGCCTTTGTATCAACAAATACAGCTGCACCCAAAAGAATAAAGGACATTGTTTGGCATTGGTTTTACCCGTTGGCAAGGAACCATATGTATTTGTTCAACGTAATCCCGAAGCCAAACATTTTGAAAATGATCTCGATTAGAGAACATTAAATTCTTTCGAAGTCGATGACAAGTACATTATTTATGATCATCAACTTTTCGGGTACGTCTTGAAACAATTTGTGGGTCATATTAGTCAAATCAATAGTTTCTCTAATAAATTAATTTTTTCCCCATCAATGTTAGTAATTCGTCTAGTTTTATATGTATTTGATGGTAATGAATAACAGGCAAAAAAAAAGTCGCTATGGGTTAATGGTGCAAATTTGTTTCCATGACAAATACGTACAAAACAAAAAGAAAGACAAACTTTTAAAACTTAAATCGTAAACCATTAACTTCTCAGATCAGCGACCGGGATTTCTTCGGGCTCGTTGTCAGACCGGTACCAAAGAACATTGACACCTCTAAAATACCTATGGATTCTTATGCCTTTCTGAAAATAAGGTTGCCATCGATTCATTTAATCGGGTTTACTCCCTAGTCTTGGATGTGAATGTGGCAATGAGCACTGATTCTTATAGGATCGACAGATTGATTTCTAAACTAATTACTAAAAGATATTGGTTGCTGTTGCACGAATGTGATAATGTTGGTATGAAAAATAATACATTTATCAGCAATTTATGCACATTCAATTAAATATTTCCCTTAAAGTATAAATTGAATCCTGAATTTTAATTGGATAAGTTATGCTCAAAGATTAGACATTGGTTTGTTTTCATCGAAGTGTTTGTGTTTGATGGTATATTTAATTTGAATCACTTCCAACGGATGCTCTTCAAGACCTTTGTGGATAAGGTAAATGGAAAAAGATGCATTAAATCTGCATTTGAGTTAGCGATCGATGGCGATTTGGCGCGTCTTTTTACTCTCGATAATTGTTTCAGGCCACACACCACTGATCAAATACGATCCACATTCCAATATGGGAAAATGGCAAAGTTGTTTACCGCTATAAATTACTTGATGATAAAACTAAACATAAAACATTTTGCTCCTTTTTTAAGCTTGGAATAGAAAATATTTGTATTTATTTGGATGTTATCGAAGAAACGCCTCAGCCGTGCGAAGAAATATGTTTGGGAGCAAAAAGAGACGATGCGAGATTTTTTAAATTAAAAACTTTTTTTACCAGTCACCCACAACTCACCGAAGATGGATATGAAATCAATTTAAATAAAGGCATTCCAATGGTGCAAAGTCGTTGTTTCCTAATGATTTTCAACAACGATTCTAAAACAAGATTTCGTATTCGTCTGAGTAAGGATTCTAGGGCGGTCTTTCTACCATTCAATAAATCCGAGACATTCAGATGCATGTGTATTGTGGTGAGGTTCATTCAACCGAGCCACTGGAATATTTTAACAGCCCCCATTTTAATGTAAATGTATTGGCAAACATATACCGAATACCATTAGCTTTAGATGATAACGACATGTTATCCCAACAGACGAACATTGAACGAGTAAAGACGAATGTGTATTTTGGACACAATAATAGGATTATTTTCGAGGTTGTTGTAGCGTCTTGTCAAGGATTTTATGATGGTTTGAAATTGAGTAACACATCGTTGCAAAAAGTAATAGCTGTGCCCATGCCCATGAAAGACAATAATATAGATTGCATTGCTTCGATTTACTCGGTAATCGGCCGATCGCCGATTATGCAGTTAAAGGAAATGACCATTAATCGAGAAAAAAAAATTCAAAATGTATTTTGTGGGGAATTGTCGACAGCGGTGTTGAATAACATTGCATCTGATTGTAAAAGTATTGGCTTTGTGAAATTCAATACTTTGCCGATTAACAACTTTATTTTGAAATGCCAAAACACAAATCTGTACATAATAAGCGTTTCATACTCTCGTTAACAATAAAATACCATGTTTTATTTAAATTAAACTTACACATACCTACATGTATAAGTACGACATTATACTATTTTTACAGTCAACATTAATTAAAATCACTGAATGAAGTGCTGTGTTGGCAGTAGTTTTCTTGTAAAATGTTTACCAAATTGATTTTCGGTTGGCTCTTTGTAAAATAATTAACACTACAGCGTTAGTTTAATTTGCATATATGAAACATAACAGAAATATGGAAGTGTTAATTCGGTTTTTACACATGTTTACATTAAAACAATACGAGTGCTCCAATAGCATGCGAAATATTATTATGTACATTTATTAAATTAAGCAAAACAAAAAAAAACTGGTTTGCCAAATACTTATGGAATTTATAGCATGGCCTCGAAATTTTGCAGATTGACAAAATATGTTATTTGTTTTAACCGTATATGTATACCTTTTATTATAATAACAGCTAAAACATTTGCGACGGTTTTTGTACAGAATACAAATAAAAATTTGTTGGGCGAGTAATTGAACAGGCACCAGATCTTCAAAACTTTGGCAACAAATAGTTAACTATACAAAGGTGAGATAGCGGCTTTCTGTTCTGATGCTCTCTTAAGCCATTTCTTTGGAAATTGTAAAATAACCAGTAAATGCTGACATGTAAAAAAAAAAATAGTATATATATATTTATAGGACTGTAATGTTATAAATAAACATTACTTGCCCCCGCACCAATATCCTTTGCTAAATGACACTTAGTAAACTCACTTGGTACACAATCTATGTTACACACTGTCGCACTTGTTGCGTCCGATAGAGCTCTCGCCCTCTTGCTGCTCTTGGTTCTTAGCCAAGTGAGGGCCTTGTTGTCGGTCCGGAGGATGAAGGGCCTGTCCTCTAAGTAGTAGCGGTACTTGGGGACTGCCCAGATCACCGCCAAGCACTCCTGCTCGTTACTGTGGTAACACCGTTCGGCCTCCTTGAGCATAGTGCTGGAATATGCCATTATCCGTCGTGGGCGCTGTGGCTGTTCCTGATACAGAACCGCCCCCATTCCGGTTCCGCTTGCGTCCGTCTGCAGGATTAGTGGTAACTCGGGCATAGGGCGATATAGCATGCTTATGCCGCTATACCGCGCCTTAAGTTCTGGGAAGGCCCTTTCATGTTGGTCGTTCCACCTCCAGCGAGCCATTTTGGGTAGAAGCTCGTTGAGGGGGGCCATGAGTGGGGCGACATCCTCGATGAAGTCGCGGAGCCAATTACATAGTCCCAGGAACCACCTCAATTGTCTCCTGTTTGTTGGCGTCCTGGCGTCTTCAATTTCCCGTACCTTTTCTGCCTTTGGGTAATTCCCTTCCGGAGTGATTATGTGCCCTAGATCCTCGACCTGGAGTTTGCCGAAGTGACACTTCTCAGCCGGCACGTCAGACCGTGCAGCTCGAACCGTTCCAGTACCTTGTGCAAGTGTACCTGGTGCTCCTCCCATGTGCGGGAATACACAATGACATCGTCCAGATATGCCAGGAAGAATTGGCCACTGCAGCCGGTCAGTACTACGGCCGACATCAACCGCTGGAAGGTAGCTGGTGCGTTCTTTAAGCCGAAGGGCATTACTCGGAACTGCAGTGTTTCG
>NQII01000401.1:709106-722571 GCA_002778355.1 Clitarchus hookeri | reverse complement strand
TTATTTAAGCAATAAAAAGCGAGATATTCGCGAAAAACCGATTTTTATGACCTTTGACCTTCAATATCTTAAGACGCGGACACGATAACATTGGTAACTTTTGAGACAACATTAAGAACGACAAAACAAAGGCTTATACCAATTTACAGCTTATTATCTTTCATTCCGAGGTTGACCCCTTTTTTTACCTAATATGCCTGGGCTAGATATATATCATATCTTCCACAATGTATCACATCGGCAATGGCATTGTTTTGATCACAATCTAATTTGTAATATTTAACATGAATATAAAAATCGCATTGTTTCATACACTTCCTTAGATACCACAGCTTTCTTCAATATATAACCTTACAAGTGTTGACTTATTTAATAAATGAATAGTAAATTCAATCCTTTTTTGCTCTACCAATTTTTTTATGCCGATTATCGTTGTTTTGCCACATTCTTTTGAGTTCCACGCACTTTTAAATAGCTTCGCTGTGCATGTTACCTAGTAGTAGCAATATGACGTCAACTTTGTTTTTATATTTGTACTTTATTTAATGGAAGTTTTAACACATATACATAAGCCCTTTAGTTTTCAAGATAATTATTTTAATTTAGTTGTTTGATTAATTTATTTTATAAATCAGTAGGTAGCAATTTATTAAGATTAATTTTGTATTGGTATGTCATAATCATTAGTGTACATAGAAATAGTCATATTATTTATCTTATGTAATATAATAATATTTTATTTTATCAACTACCTTAGCATGAAGAAACATAACTAATTTCTTAAAGTTACTTACTGGAAGAAGAATCTATGTCATTCTATTAAAATTATTGAGATTAACAGTTTTATATCATTCTGGTTGTCACTACAGTATGTTATTTATTTTTTTGTTTTCGTGTAAGTACCTGTTTCATCATTTAAGTTACAATAATGTAAAGTTTCATTAAATTGTTTTTTTTTTCTTAACTTTAGTGTCCAATCTTCTCTGGACACGGAATTGCATATACCATAATTAATAAACCACAATTTTGGTTAGTTGTCACTATGACTTTGTTGTTATACACTGAACAGTAAAAAAAAACTGGTATAGGCGTGCATATGCAAAAAACAGACGTATGGAACCAATCAGAGTAACGCGATGCGGTCGGCAGCTAGATCGGTTACTGCTGCTACAATGGCAGGTTAACAAGATTTAAGTGAGTTTGAGCGTGGTGTTATAGTCGGCTCACGAAAGACGGGATAGCATCTCCGAGGTAGCGATAACATTTGGATGCTCGCGTACGATCATTTCACGAGTGTACCATGAATATCGCGAGTACAGTAAAACATCACATCACATCAATATATATTACAATCATCGAATGGGCTGTTAATACATAAACTGTATGCAATTTGTTTATGAAAATGTTTTCATGAAAAAGTTGAAGTTTTTTGCCGTACCTCGAGAACAAATCAACCGATTACAACCAAATATTACACGCAAGTAGCGCTACAGTATATTATGAAAACTGAAAGTTTTATGTGCGGCAGTCCTTTTTTTTAATAGTGTTAAAACAAATAATTTATGTATAAATTTGTTAATTTGTTTAACAAATAAACAACTGAACATATTTTTTAAATAATTAAACTAATTTCAACCAAGTTGTGCACACTATTAGTGATACAGAAGGCCACCCAAACATAAATTCCATAAGTGTGTGAAACAACAATGTTTAAAATGTAGGATTTATAAATAACTTAGATAAGTTTGCCATATATATTAAATAGTTAAACGAAATTCAACCACAATTTGAATGTTGATAGTGTATATTAGAAGTATCATGTACAGAGCCTCTTTTTTTTTTAGCAATTTTGTACGGTAGCTCCTAATAAGAAAATGTATCTATGCCATATCTTTGTAACCAGTCAACCGATTTCCACACATTTTAAGACACTCAGACACTTATTAGAAAAATGATGGCCCTGTAAATATTGCCAGTTAGTTAACCTTATTGTTTAAAACATTAGACTGATTACATTCAAATTCGATGCTCCGAATCCCGACTTCAATTTTGCAGTAAATTGCACGCTAGCATGTGGTACGAGGTTTTCTGGGTTCAAACCCCAGGCAAAGCATGTGTGAATTTATATTTGCCTCATTATTGTTGTATATTTTTCTCTTTTAATATCAAATGATATTGTTTTCAACGAGACGTCAAGTCCTGCCTATCATCATAACTTTTAGGAACTTTATTAAAAGTTGTTTTCACCTATGTAGAGAAAATTAGGCTCATTAATTATACTGGTAACTAATTGCTATATTTTAATCCATTCTTATCATCTAGATAGTTTTTTACATTTTTTTACTTTAATTGATACACTTTAAAAAATATAAATGAAATTGATGATGAGGAAATTCGGTGAAGTCAAGGAAGCCAATAAAAGCAATTAATATTTTCGAGTTTGACAAGGACAGGAACTAAATATAAATGCCAGTTCTTTGTTTTTTTATTTTGTTACCTATGTACATTAAAGAGCNTAGACGATAGAGCACGCAGAAGTGCCGCAAGACGACGTGGCATGGACTCGACTAATGTCTGAAGGTATGCAGGAGGCAATTCACACCATGAATGCTGCAGGGCAGTCCACAAATCCAATCTGCGCCAATTTGAAAAAGGGTTGCACGTCTGTTACTATAATGATTCTCGTCAGTCGTCGTTTGTCCCGTTCTTTCACGATCTTTTTCTGGCAGCAGCGATGTTGAAGATGTGATGTTTTACCAGATTCCCGATGTTCATGTTACACTCGTGAAATGGTCGTACGCGAACATCCAAATGTTATCGTTACCTCGGAGATGCTATGTCCCATCTCTCATGCGCCGACTATAACACCATGTTAAAACTCACTTAAATCTTGATAACCTGCCATTGTAGCAGCAGTAACCGACCTAGCTGCCGACCGCATTGCGTTACTCTGATTGGTTACATACCTCTGTTATTTGCATATGCACGCCTATACCAGTTTTTTTTTACTGTTAAGTGTATTCGCCAATTCTATTTTAGGCATATGGCGTGTCGGTGTGTGAAAAAAACACCAGGTAATTTTTTATAAAAAGGTTTGTGTCTTAGAAATGGTTTTTCTTATCTATGTATGAATAATGCAAACATATGTCGCAACATAAATGCAGAAAGAATGGACATTAATTTTTTTTTATGTTAATGGCTATTAATATTACGTAACATGTATGAAAAACATAATAAAATAGCTTAATGAATAAAATATACGTATATTTTAAAAATAATTTTACTTCTTATTTTATTGTTTGTAATGTACCCCAACAATTCACCAAAAACGTTATGTAAAGTGTAGTGGTGAAAAAACATAGTAAACAATTTGTTTTTTCAAAACAGAGAAAAGAAACTATAACAATAAAGAAATAAATCATTGAAATAAATACTTTCTGAATATAATATGTATACCATTTAGGTTACTGGAATTGAGTTTGCGAGCATGCATGACCTTGTCGAAGAAAAAATATCTGTGCTTGTGTGGGAAGAGCAGTATCAGCATTTTCACAGACCTGCACCTGCACGGTGTCAGGTAACTTGAATCTGCACACATACATGCTTCCACATCGTTTTCTTAATCTACATGGTTTGAGATAGCCTAAGTCAGCATGCACATGGGAATAGCTGTGTTAGCATTTTTATAGGCTGGCACCTACTTGGTGTCAGGTAGCTGGAGTTAACTAAAGATGGAAAAGAGAATGAGTCAGCAGGCTTCACGAGCAAGCACTGGCCCATCCAGAATGGTGGCGGAGTGGTGGTGAACAAAGATGAGGAGGGAGCTGATATAAAAGGGGAGGGGAAGGCTCGTAGTATTAGTTGTGACCTTACTTTCGTCACATCATGTCTGTGCAGATCCGACCTGAATATGTAGCAATTTACTCCGATATTACAGAGAGCTACCACAGAGTTCACTTCCGGATAACTGGTATGCCAGAGCGATTAGAAAGCAGCGATGGTCTGTAGCAATGGGTTGCATGCAATGTGGAAGGCGTTTCCTCTGTGGAACCGATGATTTGTGACTTCAATGGCTGACCAGTTTATCATCTTCAACCAGACAGCCAGTTGTCGACTTCACTGCAAAGTTTGGTGGGTGCAGCACGAGATTAAACTGTGACTTCATTCTGTGGTGCTAGCAGCATTGCATACAAGTTGCGATGGCCAAACAGCAATGAGGAATTATGCTGGAAGGAGTATTGTGATGGTTATAATCACATATCCATTCTCAACAAGGGCAGGTTAGTTTGGACAACCATACGCTCTCCACTTACATGCAAAGTATACCAGTCCTCTTCGTACTGAGTTATCCATTCCCCTCCATAAAATCATCCAGTTGTGTACCAGTCTGAAACCAGTCTTATTTTGCCAAGTCTGCTGTCAGCAGCAGTAAACCTTTCCAGCAGTCAGCCAGCCCAGCCACCATGGACATTGGATACGATGGTGACGAACCATTTTCTGAAGACTGCGAGAAATATAAAGAAGTGCTCCTGTTGCCTGATCCTACTAGCATCAAGTCGGCACCATGCATAATATACAACCCCAGCACTTGCTACGACTTCGTGCGTGAAAGCTTACATTGTGTGCAGTATGGTATTACTTTTAAAAATGAATATGGTGATATTAACAGCTCGATACACTTACTTTGAAATGTGTTGTGAGAACGTACATTTCCGTCTACAGTGGAATGAATTTTTACCATACGAAACCTCCATGGTAGTATCCAGCTTCATGTGCGAAAATAGTAACTTTGCTGTTCATCTTTGTGCTCCAAAGCTATCACCATCTTATGCGATGCCTGAGGCCCCAAGGAAATCAAGCAGGTACAGAGAATCTTGCTATGGTAGACAACATTATAGCAGTATTAAGAAAGACATACTTGGTCGTTTTCCGACAATAGCTACACCATATCCATAAATTTTGTGCTCCGTATATAGGCAAAAACTGATTCGAGAAACTAGATTTTCCCCAAAACCATTCATATCAAATCAAGCTGGACTATATAAATAATGCAGATATGTTTGTTCATGCACCATGAATCAAAAACCACAGTTTACGTACTCCAGCAGCAGTTATGCTAGTAGTGACTCATCCTCTGGTGACTACACCAGCAGCAGTTCGACCCTGTAGGCCTTCCATGTTTACCCACAAATGAGATGATGATGTTCCCTTCAAAACATTAATAGACTATGATATGTCGACTTCATGTGTACGAAAAGTAGTAAAACAAATTATAACTGATGATTTAAGTTTTTTTTTGTAAAAATGTAAAAAAAAACATATATTTCTTAAAATAACCAATAAGCCATAAGTATATTCAAAACTGGTATAAACGAAAAATTGTCATGCAAAGAAAAATTAACTAGTAAGCAATATTTAAAATGTTCATACTAATAAAAAATTTAGAGGCTGATAAACACAAAGTCATTACAGCACTTCTCATGCCGGTTGATACCAAACACAAGCTCTGTTAGAGAACTACACCGAACCTGTATGCGCCTTTATTTCCACACGGATGACTGGCCTAAATATTTGCATCAAAAAACATTTATCAGTTTCTTCGTTCACCATATAGAACTCAGCCGATATTAATTGACTCGAATATGATATAATACCTCAGATCCTACCATATCCCTCCTCCTACACATATTCGCACATGTTTTATTTAAAACACATCTCGAAATCGATTGTATACACCACTGAAGCAGAATGGACGTATATGTAATAAAACACGCATTACTATGTATACTTAAATGTAATTGATTTACTTATAAATACATCACACCATTCTAATTTTTTAATAAATTCAATTTTTTCAGTTCCCTGTTTGCAAATCACAGATAGTAGCTAACAGTCTCATGTGATATAACCCTGATCCTTCATTTTATCGATGATTGAATTTATCTCAACAATGTGTGAGAGATATCTGAATTTACGCAGATCAATCAAATGTCTGAGTCTATTATGAACCAAGTCAATGGGTTCTTCATAAAATAAGTAGCTAGACTAAACGAGTTTTTTCGCAGAAGGTTCACGATACATTTCTGCATGTATGTTCATTTCAATTCGATCGTCATAATAATTAAAGACAGGGACCTCAATATAATCATATTCTTCATAATTATCAGTACATATTTCGGGGTCACTACATTCGTCACCATCATCAGTACTGTGCTCAGAGTCGTTGTTTTGGTAATGAACGAGTTCGAGTAATTTCTTATATTCATCTAAATATTCTTCATTACATTTTGTTAGAGTTCATACAAAATAACAACTCATATAAACCTCGACACCCAGGGGTTACATAGTGGTCGTCTCCTATAATTTCGCTAGGCAAAAACTTAATTTCCTTGGGTCCGAGAAACCATTTACCATTATGCGTATACACACTACATGCTGTATTGTTTTTCTGTGATGTGCAGGTTGTGAGATACCTATGGGCCAGAATACTGGGTTCGAATCCATGTTTATTCTGCTCCAGCTTCAAGTTGTCATTATATTTAGCCACATGTTTATGCTTTTGCTTTGCATATGTCGTCAATTCATCATCTGTAAAGGTCTCCAAATCTGTACATGTCGACATAACTAATGTTTTGTATGCAGTTCGCTATCCCTGCAATCTTATACTAAATTAATTATTGTCATTCTGTATGGAGATCTTTCCTTTAATAGTCGAATGCTCATACCACCACTTTAATGTTGTGAAAGAAAAAAAGGCTACGACACTCCGAAATAAAGAAAAAACTATTATTTTAAAATAATAATTTATTTTTATGTTGTAATTACAATTTGAGAAGAAATCAGTTCATAAAATCATGCGATATATCCCAGATCCTTCAGTTTACTAATGATTGAAGATATCTCAATATTGATAATACGCGCGTTTCTGAAAGTCAATCAAATATCTGATTCTATCAATAAGTTCTTTCGGGTATTCGGGAAATAGGTAGCCAGTATTCTCGCAGTATTCTGCCTTCTTCGTGTCGCTTGTTGCAGCAAATGTGTTGGAGGGGTGTGTCAGTGCATCGAGAAAATCTCCATCTTCACCTTCAGCACTATCACTGTCTTCATGTTCATTTTCATCAATGTTCTCTTCATCATTACCTTCAGCTCCTGTTTTGTATTCTATATTAAATTTTCTTTTCTTTGTTGCAGGAGTTGTATGTCCAGCAGTATTTAGAGCGAACGACATTTTATTTTGAAGTTCCTTGGACTTCACGTGAAAGTCTTGCAGGTTTTCCACACAAACCTACTCTATTTCACTCATTCCGTCTTAGGCATTAAATCTCTCATCATAATCGCCTGTCGAATCGGTACCCATGTATGCAGCAAGAGGTATTGCCGCCAACGCTTGTTGACTCCCAGTAGAAGAATCCTTGCAGATCTTGGTATGTGCTTTCAATATATCATCTTGCACAAACTGCATGGGATTAATGTCGTAATGCTTCATCGCACGAAAAAGAGTCTTCATACAGGCCTTTCTCTCATGCCGATGAGCATTTCGACCATAGGTAAAAACTCGATAGCAGAATCGGCCCTGCGCGATAACCAGTTAGAAATGATTCAGATCGCGGCTCCATGATCGTAGAGGTCATAGGCAGGCCTTCGTCTTTGCAACTCATATTCGTGGTATGACGAGAGAGTGCTTCTATATCGACCTAATGGTGTGAGAACGTCAACATTTTTTCTTTATTGATGTTGTTTATTTTACATTAAAGAGTCTTGTTTGTGCCTACAAAATGTATAAGTAAAAAAAAATATGGGAGCTTTTGAGAAAACCTACATACTCGTTCACCCCAGAAGAAAACATGCAGGCAATTTTGTGGATATAAATATAGTAATATAAAACTGCTTTTAATTTATTTTAACCATAATTATGAATAGGTATATAAATATGAAAATAAATATTTTGAATTAATTTAATACATAATATTCAAATATAAGAATATAATATTATTTTAAATTTCTGTGTATATATATATAAACATATGCCTACAAGCATATTTAAATAACATATTAAGGATTTGCATGTTTTCTTCTTGCTTAAATCTTCCACTGATCCTTTGTTGCATCATGTGTAAATTTCCCCCATCTTTGTCTGTGGATATTACGTGCATTTTCGGACATTAAAAGTGCTCCCTATAATAGTCCGTTCATCGTTACTTTCAGCTTTTCTGAGGCTCTGCTAAAGTTCTTCTCTCATGCAAAAAAAAATAAGGACAACGAATCACTTTGGTGTATGTATTTCGTAATAACACGCCTACATTATTTAAGTAAAAAATATAGGTAAAAGTTTAATTAACTATTAAATAACATATGATACACGACACAATCGAACACATGTGATGATTTTTCAAAAACCTGATAATATAACTGCATTTCAATGTGTAAATAATTACATGTGGATTTACTGTATTTGTGTATGGAACATGGATGAAGTTGACTTTTCTAAACATGTCACACCCATGACGGAGCTCTAAAACGTAGTTTGGAAACGGTATTTTTATTAAAAAATGTAACATATTAAGGAACCTGTCTACATGAGCTGAGTTAATATGCTTGACGCCGCATTAATTTATGTTCCCGACACTTACATATTAAAAATAATATAGCTGGCAGTGTACCTCGGCAGATGTTACCAGCACGACCGCTTTCGACATATGTACAAGTTCAAAACCATTGTACTTACCAGAAAATTAATAAAGATGAGATGGCTGCCTGANCCTGCCAAGCCACGCGGCTCTGTCACGGTGTCATCCCGCGCATTGCGAGGTGTCTCACGCTGCGTATTGCTGCAACGGCGGCAGAAATAGCGCGCGCACATCCCCGCGTTGCGCTGTGAAGGTGACGCCTGCTCTCGCCCGCGCGAGCACGCACGTGAGTGTGTGTACTTTGCCGACGAATGTCTCGAGATCAACAAATTCTTTCTAAAACTGAAATTACGATACACTGCAACTCTCTTTGCAATTTTTTTTGTATGAAAATCGAGATAATTACTAGTAATCCATGGTAGCATGCCAATATTGCATTTTTTTAAAATTGATAATTTTATTGAAACTAAATTTTTTTTTTTTAAATAATATTGATTGTTACATGTTTCTGGGAAGGAAGAGGAAGAGGCGGCCCTGCCTGTGACGTCAACAGAATTGGTTGTCCCAAATTCACATGGTATATTCTTACTGCTACCATCCCTGCAGAGTTGATGAGGAAATAAGTAGGGTGAGAGGGAAAGTCAACCAATAAAAAGCCACGTTAAAAATGTTACCTTATATTTCACATAGTTTCTGACAAAATAAGTTAGACGGAAAGGAGGGGAAGTTGGCCAGTGGTAATGCTATTGTAACTAGATGTGCTAATTCCCTTGTATCAATCCGCACCTCCCCACCACTTGGCTGCGTTTTATTAAGAACTAGCTGACCCGGCAGACTTCGCACCACCTAACAGTCAATGAATGTCGTGTTAACTTTTAGTTTAGCTTTATTTAGGATTTTATTAACCTAAAATAAAATTAATACTTAAAATTTATTAAGTTCAATAGTTTATTAGGATAAAATATATAAAGAAAATAAAAAATTAAAAAAAGTACAAAACTCAAGTATTTCAATGGCGTGTCAGCTGTATTTTGCTGCGTGGGCTGTACTCGTGTTAATTTTCTTCAGTGAAGCACCTTGTGATATACGACATTTTTCATTTTGTTATCAGGCGCAAGAACAAATAAAGCCGATGGATTGCCGACGCGTGAACATGCCACATATAATTGACAATGAGAAAAACCTGCATTTTCTATATTCAGACAACAAACACTTAAGGATTGGCCTTGAGAGTTGTTAATCGTCATGGCGAATGCAAGACGAATCGGAAATTGAAGTAGTTTAAACTCAAAGAGTATATCGGTTGCGATCATAGGAATCCTCGGAATGAGAACTTCCTCATCTTTGAATTTTCCTTTGAGTATCGTTGCGTGAATCACATTGGTCATCAGTTTTCTTATCACCAAACGCGTTCCATTGCATAGTTTTGGTTGGTTCAGATTTCGAAGCATTATTACTACCGAGCCAACCTTCAGTTGTAAATTGTGCGGTGGTAAGCCAGGCACATCCAAGGAGTTTAAAAATTCAGTTGGATAGTTGGTGGCTTCGTCTTCGTTTATTACACAGTCAATAGATTTAAATGAATGCAGATTACCAACGATTTGATTCTGAATTTCTGTATTTAAGTCATCCACTTTTTTGTTCTTAGCCCCCAAAATTGCTCTCTCACTCTACCATTTTTTATTTTTGTGATTAGCAATGATGTTCGGGAACACGTTCTTGATGAGCTCGTCTTTCGATGAGATGAAATTGCAAAAATTCGACAGGAACACGGCCATTACCGATAGTCAGCAATTGCTTGGAGAAATCTCCAGCAGATGGATCGTTCAGCAATGCAACTCTCATGTTTGCTGCCAGCTGAAGTTTCTTCACATAGCGCCACAGATTTGATGATTTGAGGCAAGCGTTTATTTCATCGCCAGCAGTCGATTTTGGAATGACTGGCAGTGTTTGGCGGAAGTCGCCAGACAATAAAATCATTGCGCCTCCAAAACATCTCGAGTCATTGCGCAGATCTTTCAATGTTCGGTCAAGTGCTTCTAATGCACGTTTGTGCACCATTTTGCATTCGTCCCAGATTATGATTTTAGATGCTACTAAAACCTTGGCCATTGAGGAGCGTTTCGCAATGATACATGTCGGTTGTTCAGTAGTTTGAAGGTTTAACAGCTGTTTATACGCTGAATGAGCCGTACGGGGGCATCCAGGAAAAATAAGCCACTATTTCCCTCATAAATTGCCTTGATTAATGTATGATACACTTCCTTCGGTTGGGGGTTCAACAGGGGCACATTCGTTTAAACTGATTAATATAATTCAAGTCAATCATATTCACATTCTCGTTCTAATTCTTGATTGAATGCGTCATTCATTCCTCGATCTGGTGCTGGCATTCCTAACCTGACTAACAAACTGCCGCACATGAGGTAACACATGCCTTCGATCAAGAGCAAAGCCTGGTTATGCATCTCATCATTCACCTCAAGATCGGGATTTCTTGAACTGACACGAATTTTATGTAAAATGTCTTCTGACATGTCATCTTTGTATTTGTTCCATAGGTCACGTGGATTCGATGGGAAGCATGTCGAAATCATAGCAAATAATGTGCGTATCTGACTTGGAGTTGCAGAAATAATGGCTTCAGTGATTGTCGTGTCCCAATGAGTATCGTTTTCAAGCAAATTTAGCTCTTGACATGCAGCACGAAATATTGGGCACACTATACCATTAACAGTTTTTAGTGATTTAAATGATGTTGGCCAACGAACATTCACCAGCAACAACCGCAGATAGAAGCATTCATCATTCTTCGGATGAACTGAGTAAATACGACCAGGAGCATCAGTTGAACGCACATCCGGATGACCAGGAACCGCATCGCCTTGCTTCCGACGTTGAAATTTCTTCGATGAAGCGCTCCACGTTTAATAATGTGGTGTCTCCGAGTCCAGCCATTCTCGAGTTATAAATGGTGTAACTAACCCGACTTTGTTTTATATATACATATATATATATTTTTTTTTTCATGTTAGCATTCCTTATTTATTTTAGAGGCAATACTCTAACTTCAGTTTATGTCATGTCAAAAATGTCATCCACATAAAATGAATGAGAAAATTATTTTACGTTATAATTATTTTTTCCGTGAACTTTTACGATGTTTAAATAGCCTGTATGTTATTCAGGGAGTAGACAAATCCAAAAAATCTGAAATTATTGAAATCGGTCCAGCCGTTCTCGAGTTATAAATGGTGTAACTAACCCGACTTTGTTTTATATATATAGATGGGGCGTGCTGAAATCTCTCACTCCAATATCAGGGCTTGTAGTCTGCATATCCGAGTACCCTTTTGCTTTGTCGTGGTTTTGTGCTTGGAGAGTTCTTGCGAGGTTTCACGGTCACCTTCCGTTTTGCTACGAGTTTTTACTCTCGAAGGAATGTTATGTTTTGAAGTAATCTTTTATTAAGTAGTTTTATAAATTTGGCAATGAGCTGAATAGTTTTTTTTATTGCATATTGCTATTTTAAATTAACTAATTGCTGTATTACTTTTTGTGTTGCGTAAATGTTAAAATGCAAAGTTGTTAACCATGTTTATATTATTTTGTGCAGTGATTGGCAGCCAGTGCATCAAGTCCTCTCTCCAAAGGTTCGCGCTTGGCCTGTCAGCGAGGAGCGGATCATTTCAGCACCGACTGCTATTTTGCAATGTGTTGCAAATTCTTTTGAAAGTTAGTACTTGCACCATTAATATAAATAAAAGTTATGTATTTTGTTTCTTTTACTCACAATTGTCCTGTTATATGTTATCGCTATGCACAGTCGCAGGGCCCTTTCAATTCCTTGAGTAATCTTCAGTCGGCTTGCGGTCCTGTCTGTACGGCCGAAAGGAAACATCCGCATATATACGCTTATGCAAGCGGTGAGTAATTTCGGCCACGTGACAAATATTTTGTGAATAATTTTTTTCATTATTATTTTTTATTACATTATGTGGTGAACTTGTGTCCAGGTGAAGTTACTTCTGTCGTTGTGCTTCAAAAAGTCCCCTTTTTTCCAAGTAAAATCGTCCGATTCACTGGAGTCCCTAACAACGCAGCCAATCGTTGTTAGGTATTATACTGCAGCCTTCCGTTTCTTCTTCTGGTATATAACTCTGCAGTGTACATGTTAAACAGTGTGTGAGGATTTTAACTACATGCTTTGACAAAACATTTAGTGTTGTGTCTAGTAGAAAAAAATTTTGTCGCTGTGAAAAAACCATAATTCTCATTCATAAATATCTTGCCTATAGCTTTTAATGAGTAATGTTATATGCTATACTAATATTTTAGCTTATTGCACATTTTACAAAAACACACATAAATGTTGGGCAGTACATACAAATGAGTAACTAATGAAATGGTTTATAATTTACAATATACATATTTCCTGAAGTGCAAATGGAGTTTGACGCATTCTGCGTCCCTATATTTATTCGTCAGAACACACGCTCTGGCGAAGCTCGCAGGCGGACGACCACAATAAGGATTAAGGGTTTTGCGGACATGATGGGAGAATGGTGCCATGATGTCCCGGTAGAACGACCACGTGTGGAGAAAGGCGGATGCAGCTGCATCTCGCAGCTGCCAAGGGATGCGGAGCCCACACCAACGGCTGAGTCTGTCCCGGGCTAGTTTCAGCATTAAACATTGAGAGCTTTTAGCGGGCATGCTGGGAGAATAACGACACGCTATCCGGAGGCATAAAAACAACACGTGCGCTGAACCAAAGGGGCCACCCAAGAGTTCCCGCACGTGCAGAACGGAACAATAAACTTCCAGGCCAGGAT
>NQII01000401.1:663364-699377 GCA_002778355.1 Clitarchus hookeri | reverse complement strand
GAGTGCTGAGTGGACCCGGGAGGAGGAGCTTCGAGATCAGGCGTCGAGACGCCCACCAAGTGCCGGAGCAGTCCCAAGTCGCCAGCCGAGAGAAGACAGCGCCTCCATCCAGATAAGTAGAGTCATCCAGCGAGTGTGAAGAATCTTGCCTTCCTCCCCCCCTCCTCCACGACGCGAAGCGCCGCGCCAAACAATACAGAGCCTACGTATAAAAGGGAAGGGGAGTGTTGTCTCGCGTGTACATGTATAAGTGGCCTTGTTAAGCGTTAATAAAACTGTTTTATTGGTAACCTGAAAACGAGGTGAATTTATTAGTAAATTGAACCTACAGACAATAGTGTCGACGTATTCCTACGCCCTAACACTGAGGGCTAGCCTCAATTGCTGGTGCCTTACGCAGAGAGCAGATTCAATACCTACTTACAATCTTCAGCATTGGCAGGTATCAAGTTGTTACTTTCAAGCATGATAAAATTTTTGCTCAGTAAGTTACTTATACATTATATGAAAAGCAGGCGATTATTTACGTAAACTGTTTAAAAAACAATTAGCCTAACAAAACTTTTGTAGGCACAAAATAAAAAACTTTACTTAAATTAGGTGACTTTTATAAATCAACTTAGTTGCGTTTTCACTGCCTAGCAAAAACTGATATTTTTTTCCCCGGATTTTTTAAAAGTTTTAAACGGAATTTGGAAAGGCTTTGTGGAAGGCTTTGGTAAGTAATTCGTGCTCAAGAACAGTTGATATTACAATTGAGAGAGGCAATGATTGACCACGGAAAAACCATAAACAGAAAGTGATCTTCAGTTAAGTAACACGCGGGAAGAAGCATTATTTTTATAGCATGCTAAATTTCTTCGCATACCTCACTCTTCTTGAAGAGGTAGTCTTATGTGGTATGTGTATTATTATGTGTACTGTTATGTGTATGAGGTGTGCGCGATACCATAATTTACCTACATGGATGTATATCTGCATATATACGTAGGTATACCATGTATGCATGTATGTTTAAAACCAATAACATTTCCGACATAGCCATCTGACAACATAAAATAAGGCACTGAATCAGATGTAACGTTTTCAGACTTTCAAAGTTTTTAAATAAGCCTGAAGGCATTTTTTAAATAGTTATATCAAAGCCTTTAAAACTTTTCTTGAATTTTGAACTTACGAAAAATTTTTTGTTTGCAAACAGTAAGTAAACGACCCTTAATAATCAGGAGTTTAAATTTTTCTCGCTGATTGAAATATAGCATCTGCCTGATTCGAAAGTACTTTAATGTGAAATGAAATAATATATTACTTATTTTGTCGTTGAATAAAAATACAGCTAAAAAAGTGAATGAACCAGTAAGATTGTACATGACAAAAGATTTGATCCTTCTCTAGTTACTTTGTGGGCCCGTACTGTACAATAAAAGCAGAGGGTGTGTTTGCTAAAGACAGTAAAAATTGTCTCAAAATTAACACACAGTACATGTAACGCTGAAAATAAAATATATACACTTGCGAGATACTTTGTGAAGCTTCTATAAGGAGAAAGGTCTGATGATTAGTTTGGGGTTGTAATCAAGTGTTTTTATTTCGATTATTTTGAAAGATATTATGAAAAATTTAGTACAAAATGGAAAAAAATTATGATTGTTATCAATATTTCCATACGAAATGTTTTGGTTTTCTTAATATAATACAGCAATTTTCTATTTCCTACATGCTAACCTTCACACAAGGTGCCTGTCACCGTACCACAGCCAGAATGGCGCTTATGACTGTGCTCCGCAACAAGTATACTCAACTGGCCACATTCTGATACCTTTACAATGCGCAGTATTAAGCAAACTAGAAGTTCCTATCCCTACAAGAAGTCGCATCTGTGTGGCGCCTGCATCATTCTACTTACAGCCAATCTTCTGCACTAGGAGCACGAGTTCTTTATGCGATGACGTCACATTGGAGGCAAATTGTTGAACAATAGGTTAGGAATTTGGAAGAAGGCCGTTATTAGTGGTGACATGCATCTATAAGTAGTGTATGTTAACTTTTTTAGTCAGTAAAATGTTTCAAGGAGCTATATTTAATGCAGCTAAGGTGATGTACAAGGCTGATTTTAGTTGTTCTAGGTGGAATGTTGTTCATATCATTTATGATACATCACTAGACGCTAGCTGTCAGAAGGGTGCACTCGTTCGTGAAATAGAATAAACTGTAAATTACAAAATGTAGAATTTCCTATAAACCGTGTGGCAATAGGTGATAAAAATTTTGTAATTTGTAGGGCACAGACCAACTACGTTCCTTTGTTTATCTGCTCTTATTTTAGTAATTATAACTCTCTGTAAATATATTTACTGTAATTTATTAATTTGTACACATTTGGTATAGCACAAAAAAATTGCAAAAAAAATTTTTATATTTATTTTTTTCTTCTTTTTTTCTTGACTAAACATCTCACAAAAGATAAATATCACTTGCTATTTACAATAAATGACTTCAATCAATTAAATTTACAATGACTTCAAAGGAATTATCGTGATTAAATAATTAGAAATCAGTCCCAATAGACAGTGTATCAAAATCTATTATTCCATTATAAATTATGGGTCCATATTTGACAGTTCCAATATTTACAATAAAATCCGTATTACATGTTCATTTAGTCCCACCTCAGCTTAGTCCATGTCCCACCAGTCCTCAATGTTCTGTAGTTCTCCGAGCGCCCTCATGCACAGTAGGCTTCACTCGTCGGGTTTCACGCCCTCTCGTCCGTTCACACCACGAACACCTGGTCCGTCGTCGTTTCGCACTTGATTTCGCACCCGCACTCAGCCAACAGGCTTCTACTCAGACTCTCCGCAGTCCCGTGGTGGCTTGTATTTATAGGTCCGTAGGCCGTCATCCAGAAATTTCTCTAAGTCTCGTGTTTCACCGAGGGTCCTAATTCCCAGAATATCCTTGCACCATGTATACATTTGTCAGCTCCTCCAGCAGTGATAGGATGACGGGCTGTGATGCCAGCCAGGTCTTGCCACTGCCAATCAAACCAATTCTTATCCAGGGTGGTAGGGGGACAAGGCAGCGAGTACGTCAGCCTGTGTCTAGGGAGGGACGAGGTTGGTCACCCCAGACCTCGCATAATGGGAGCTCAGCGCCAGTCCGAGCTGCAGCGTATAACTATAGTTATAAGTATCACAAATGAGTTTAACTGTCCATAAATAGAATTGTAAAGGAGCAGCGAATTAAATTTTGTGTTTGTTTAGTTTGCGTTTTTTCATAGCGATTGCGACAAAAATACCTGCCCATTGGATGACATTGAGTGTCCATTTTGTACTAGTACTTTATATACTCTATGAGTACACGCAGGAGAGGAAAGGCATTCCTTAGGCCTGGTTTATAAAAAAAAGGCAATAACACAATATTGGCAAAATTTCAGCGATGCAAGAAAGTGAACTCTGAAAACTTTAGGCACCAGTTTATAAAAGTTCCTTGCAACTTTTATAAACAGGTATCTACCTAAAGATTTCTGAGTTTGATATTTTTGTCTTTGTTATTTTGCCAGTGTTGCGTTATTGCAATTTTTATAAACCAGGCCTTAGCCTTGCCTTCTCGGCAGCTCCCTATGTACACGTACACGTATAGCCTTACAAACGTCAGTTGTCGGCGCCGAGATTCACGAATCCGGACGGCATTCTCATAGAGAGAGAATTTGTAAACGAACATATGCTCGGGTTCATGGTGGAAAATGTGTATGTGCGATAAGTATTATTTACGACATTTTTCATAATTATCCTGTGCGCTTTATCTTGAAGCATGGCACAAGACTGAGAAGTTTTGTTTTCAACACGTTTTCGTTCATTACACACTCATAATTGTGAAATTAGTTACAAAAATTACATAACACATCCATCTCGCTATACAGTAACACGATTGCGGGTATAGTCCACTCATACCTATAGTAATGCATTTAAATATGCAGTACATGTGTGCACACTCATATGCAGACGTAAATAACTGTACATTCGTCAAGTGTTATACTTCCTTCGGACGCAAACATCTGGCAGGTATGTTTAAAAATTTGTGTCTGGCCATTTTAAGACGAAACGATTTGTTTCTGTCAGCATCTATGGCGCGGCGCCTATAATGCTACAAGTGTTCAGGATTTATAATTTTTTTTCCAATTTTACGATCGTTACTGATGTTTACGACATCTTACACCATATAATAAGAAAACAAAGAAAACTGTATACTAATGATAACAACAGCATTGCAGCTTTCTCTAAAAACTCCAGTGTAAAGAAATCAAAACTTATTTCGAAACAGGAAGAACAGACTACACGTATTCCAATTGATACTTCTAACGCGCTGACTTGAGTCCGTTTTTATTCAACACGCGGGGAAAATGTGACCACATTGGGACATCCTAATAAACGATGTACATCACACGGTGGACTGCATTTTGTCGTACCGTTTAGAAATTGTTGTCGGGAAATCAACGGCGGCAACCCAAAGCGATTTTCGTCCGCATTATAGGGAATGTGAAGGCATCCATAAAACTACCTTTGTCAAGTAAGCACGGCTTCAGGTATGGCGTCTGGATTTCCCTTGACTTGCGGCAGAATTTTTTGTTGTTGGGTGTAATTTTTCCGAATTGTTTGGTCTTTTATTTTTTGATACTCTTATGTATGAGTGATATGAAGTCGCCTAAAATAAACATTTTATTGTAGGAGATTCACTGAAAAGAGTCGGATGCGTTTAAAACGGTTGGATGAGAACAAGTGTTTCACGTGGGTGGGTATCCCTGAAATGACAATAGAAGGGTCGATGGAAGCTAAACATTAGACAAATTTTTCTTAATTAAAACCCAACATACGTCGATGCTCGCGAGACGAAGCATAGTGTTAATGACTTTTTTTTCTGAAATATCCGCATTCAGAGGTCTTCTAAAATAATATGATTAATCGAATATGTCAATTACATCGAATGATGTTTGCACGTTCCTGTCAATGAAACCTAATATGATAAACCGACTTATCGATGAGGTGGCGGTGTAAAATATAATATGTGACTGGACTAGAGCTATACGAAACCAGAGCACCACGAGGACGAATATTGTACTAGAGCCTTCAATACCTCGAATGTAGTTTTGTGTATAATGTAAATGCAATAGAAAGCACTGTTGACGATAGTATACACATGTTAAGCCAAGAGGAAGAAGAAATGGATTCCAAAGATTCAGGTTATACCGTGGAGTCAGTAAATCAAGTAGAGCTGAGAACCAGTGAACTCAATCCACTTGCCAATTAATCACTTACTGATTTCCTTCTACCTGACTACAGAGAATTACAACATAAAAAGCAGCAAACAACTACATGAATGTGAAGCCTGGATTGCGTGAGGGTACATTTTTGGAGCACGGTGGGTCATTTGTAGAGCATGAGCAGTCATTTGTGGAGCAAGAGGGGCCATTTGTGGAGCAAGAGGGGCCATTTGTGGAGCATGAGGGGTCATTTGTAGAGCAAAGGGGGTAATTTTCAGAAAAGGCGGGGTTATTTTCGGAGCAGGTGGAGGAGTTGTGGAGCATATTATGTATGCGAGGCGATTGTGGAGCATGTGGAGCAGTTATGGAGCATGCGGAGCAGGTAGAATAGATGTTCCTAAGGATTTTCTTACATTTAAGTAGTGATCTATTAAGTGGCTATATTTAATGGAGAAATTTGTATTTATGAGTTTTTGAATTAATCTTTATAGTTATACTTTATCAACATTCTTTTATGCGTCAAGAAAAGTGATTCCAGTTGATTGTTTTTTTCTGTTATTGAATCTCTCTGTAGTATATTCTAAGATTTTAATTAGTGAGTGGATGATGCTGTTTTTTGCTCTGAAACCGTATTGATTTGGTAGAACTATGTTATGCGTGTCTGCATTGTTTTGTAATCTATACGGCAATACTTTCTCGAAAATTTTGCTCATGCTACGGAGGAGGTTTTTTGGTAGTCTGTTTTCTGGTTTTAATGTATCCTTTCCTGGTTTTGGTATTGTAATTATTTTAGATAATTTCCATAAACCGGGGAAGCGCTTAAGCTTTAACATTGCATTGTAAATTGCTAGTAAAAAGGTTAATAATTCATATGGTAATTTTTTTTATCTTCGTATTTAATATTGTTAGAACCTCCAGATTTATTAATTAACCTTGTTTTAAAATTTTTTACGATTTCTCTACTTTTGTACGTACCAGCAGTGTTAGGGAATTATTTATATTGTTTCTTACATCTCTGGTGAAATTTAAGTCTTGAATGTCTGGATGTGGCGAGAATTATTTCTGTAAATTATCAGATATTGCATTTGGTTTTTCCTCTCCCGAGAAAACTATTCCGTTCTATGTTTCTATTGCGCGAGTTGTTAATTTTTTATATTTACCTCTGAGAACTTCAGTTAGTCGCCACATCTCGTTTGGGAGTCTGGTAGTTTCGACTGTAGCATTGCTCCATTAATTAGTTTTTATATTTTGTAGCTCCTGTTTTACTTGTCTCTTCAATCTATTATACTCGTTTTCAACTTGTGGGTCTCTCGTCCTTTGATATCTATGTCTCGCCTGACGATTTTGAACTATTAAACTATTTATATCTGGATTATTCTGTCTTTTAGATAGAAACCTTGTGTTCTGTGGTATTGTTTCGTTTATCGTGTCTGTAAATATTTTAACTTCAAAATTCTGCTCTTCTCTATTATTTATTACTGGAGGTTCCAGTAACTTTTCTTTTATATGCATTTTAAAATTTTCCCAATTTTTAATAGGCTTTCTTTGAGTAATAGTATTTTGGTCTAAGGGTTTCCAGAGTTACTTTAATGAGTTATGGTAGGTGGTCGGAATCTAATTCGTCAAGCACTTCTTATTCAATTCTGGCGTTCGGGAAGCTTGTTAGGGCTTTGTCTACAATGCCTGGCCTGTTTCCATTATTTGGGCAGTGAGTTGGGGAGTCAAGTGCACATATTATAAAGGTATTTTGGTTTGCATAATTCCTAAAGTTCTGCCTCTTCTAGTTGTTGTTTTATATTGCCACTCGGTGTTTTTACATTTTAGGTTGCATGCTGCCAGGAACTGTATTTCATCTTCTATTAGCTGTGCCCGCGGCTCCACTCGCGTGGCCTACAGAATTATTGTTTAGGATTTTTTGAAATAAAGCCCATGCTTTTTATACTTTTTCCTAACAATGTTGCACTTGCTTTTCAATTTAAATGAGTGCAAGGTTGAAAACTTCGTCACTTATTAGTTTTTTCTCTTTTATAGATAGATAAATGCTACCGCGTAGATTATTTTAGGTCTTTTTATTCTACACAATTCTTTACTACAATTTATTGTTCCATCATTAACGATTTAGACAGCGAATTACAAGAGAGCGCGATGGCGGCAAACATTTTCCGAGTTGATTCACTATTATCGTCACTGCTTATTCGGTGTGTTACTGTTGCGGTTTATGGGTTTCTTCTGTAATAAAACTTGAGATTTCTAGTATAATCGTTTTATTCACAACACTATAACAACAACACAGCAAGAAACACACAGGTGTACTAAAAAGGCGCCGTTTTACAGTGGCGTTGCCTTGTGACAGTTATACCAACCAAACATGTGACAATTATACCAACTAAACAATTGGTTTTGAAACAATGCAAAATGTTAGACTTTTATATTTAATACTCCCACTAAAATTTTAACATTTCTAGTTAAAAAAAAATGAATTACAATACAAAAAAAGATTTCTCAGATTTGCAAAAGGTTGAGTGGGCAAGTCCTTAGTTAGCATGTCTGCTAATTGATATTTACTTCATACAGACTCGAGTTTATTAAGCCCAGCTACACCTTTTCCCTTACAAAATTATATTTGAAATCTATGTGCTTTGTTCTTAATGTGTAACTAATAAGCAGGCTTATTAATTAGTTTAATAGCACTCTGATTATCAACACATAGTTTAAGACATTTATAATTCTCACCTAACTCTGACAATAATTGTTTCAACCACAGTATTTCTTTTGCCGCTTCACAGGCAGCTACAAACTCTGCTTCAGTATTTGAGAGAGCAATGGTCTTATGTTTTTGACTGCACCAAGTGATTGGTCCTCCATTCATTTGAAAACTGTAACCAGTAGTTGACCTACGGGTATAAAAATCCCCTGAAAAGTCTGAATCTAAATATCTTATCTGATCACTGATTCTCCATATTTAATACAATGATATTTATTATCAATTAATTATCTTATTACACGTTTAACATCAGTTATATGCTGTTGACTAGGGTTATAAACATATCTGCTCAAAAAATTCACAGCAAATGGTATATCAGGCCTTGAAACGGAACACAAAAATAACAATGACCCGATAGTCTCTCTGTATGGGAAATTTTGAACTTTTTTATATACATTCTTTGTGATAATAACATTTATATCTGCTGGAGTACTTACAGGGTTTGCATTATGCATAGAAAACTTTTTAATTACTTGTTTGATGTAATTACTCTGACATATACATATAAAATTATTTAATCTCTCTATTTCCATGCCAACAAAATATGCTAAATTTAACTCTTTACTTTTAAATTCTTGTTTTAGATAATCAATTATATCTTCCGTCCAGGGACTTCTCACCTGAACACTCGACCTGTCGTATTCTGCAATCCGCGGTGGCAGGCCCACTTCAGTGAAGTGATTGGACGTTAGGTGATGCGGGGTGTTGTTCGTGTGACTGCAGACTGCGTGGCGCTTGTCTCTCAATCCTGGATTGCACGGTTGCCATGTGTTTTCCGCATTTTCTGTCTGCAGCATGACGGCCTTCTCCCTTGCAGGTCACAAACTTGAAGGGTTCAGAATCTTTGTCATTTTTACAGCTGTCAACAGTGTGTTGGCCTGCATAGTTGATGCAGCATTGTGACATGTTACGGTTTTTTAAATATATGGCACCAATGTGTGCATCTGCGACAAATGGGGACATATTATGGCTCCTGCCTGCCTACTGCGCGAAGTATGCTGTAGAGATTGAACAAATACGCTTTTTTTATAGAAACTATTTCACGTACGGTTACAGATTTCGTAAATAAAAGAAATTAAGGTACCTTGCCTGTCTCACGAGAATTCGGGTATTACACAGCTTTGCCAATGAAGAGAAAATTGACGCCGAATATGGCAAAATGACTACTTTTCTCGGTCATGTCAAACTCATATTTTCTATTATTTTTACCTGAAACTTCTTAAAAAACATAATACACATCTTTATCTTTCATTGCGTGTACAATTTGCACTAGGTTACAACTTAAATTTTGAGAAAAACGTAATCTTCCACGGCGTGTTTTGTATTAAAACTCTAGCCAGTGTGTGGCGCCGCCACGACCGCTCGACAAGGAGGGAGAGAAAAGTTGCCTCGCGCCAGGATAGTCTTCTCCATTCGCCCTCTTTACTTTCGCACCTTCTCCATCTCCCCTTTAGTTGCTTACTGTCTGCTTTGGTGAGACGTTAGGCTGCGTGCTCCTTGCTGTTACCCCAGCTCTCAGTGATGAACATTCAACCCGACCCAAGACAAGGAAACAAGGAAAGGTTACGACTCAGTGCACGTCGCAAAAATAATAAAGTCCTCAAAGGAGGAAAACGCTGTGCAATAGGAAACAGGTAGGTGTCTAATATTGATAGAACTGTTTTCGTAAGTAGTAAAATTCGATTTTTTCTATGAATGGTCAAGGATACTCCTATGAAGTCTAGTCTACAATTAGTTTTCCTCGCATAAACGGTCCGCAAACGCAAGTCCCAACATCGCGTCTGCAATAAAACGTTCGACTAGTTCTCAAACGCTAATGTTATACAACGGCTGAAAGTGTCGTATTGAGCCATTTCGATGCGCACATAAAAAACTAAATATTATTTCCAATTTCCATTTCAACAATATGTTTTTTGGTTCAAGTAGCGTCCCCATAACTGTACGCAAGTACGCCTTGAAGTAGACTTCCAACGCAAAAATTAACACAACGCTGTACATTTTTTTAAAAATACATCTTAAAGGTAATGTAGAGAGTACTTTTACTTCTAAGAAGCAGAAGTCTACTTAACATAAAATCGCCAAATAAAACGCATAAACATGTAAATAATATCTCATTCAATAGCAGTGGAAAGTTTTCAGTAAAAAAAAATATTTTGTGAACGTTTTTGGCGTTTTGTCGATACTTCATATTTTAAAACTATGTTGATGTAAAATGTTCTCCGGAAGCAATGTTGTGAGCAAATGAGAGACAAGCAAAACAAAAATAACAGACAACCACACTTTACGGAGAATTGCAATTGAAAAATTTGGATAGCGTTGCATTTAGTAACATACGTAAAACTTAAGCCCATTTTCTCCACTGCTGAGTTGAAGAAAAATACGAAACCAACTAATAAATACCATATAATGTTTTCCTTGAAAAAAAGTTCCTTTTTAAAAACCTACAAGTTCGTTCAATCTTTTACACTATAATTTTACAAGAAATATTTATTATAAACAAGACCATATTGGATATGTTTTATTATGAAACGTTTTACAGGATGCGGCAAACGTACAATACATGTTACATAAAAAAAAAGTTTTTTACTGAATTGGTTTGCGTTTACTAGTAAATAAAACATTTATTTGACATGCAGCATGATACGTGCTATATTTACCTAATTATTTCGGGGTAATGTTTATGAAAGAAGATGATACGAGAATGAACCTTTTATGTTGAAGTGATAAACAATGTTCTCGAATTTAGTAAATGTTATATCACAGGAGTGTCAGACAACTAAAAATACTGTTTAATGTAATTATTCGAAGTAAATATTAATTTTCTGAACATATAGATTATCTTTTTCCCAGTTATATCCATACTATGTTATTTTTATGGGTATTTTTTTATTCAATCTTTCAACTATTATGCATTTAATGATATTCTGTTATTTAAAAAAAAAAACCTGCTTAGCTGTTTTTATAGCAGCGTTTTTGAAACACATTTGTGTAGTGGTAATTATTAATTGGTTAATTAAAATAACGTTCAGATAGAGTTATGTAAATACGAATATACGATTTACATTCATTACCAAACTTTGTTACTGAAATTCCACATTCTGCTGTTTTTTATATATCAGATTTCTTTTCCTAACACCAACTCAGCTACATCAAATGCAAAGTAAACCCTCGTGTGAAACGATAGTACAAAATATAAACACAGTACATAACGATACCGGAATAGTAGCTACAAATTCCGCAAAGAAGTATGTGAACTATCTAGCATTTGTACATGTTATGCAGGGACTGTAGTACACTATTTATATTAATTGTGTGTACATTATCCTAACTATTAGCAAGATATTGCATAACTTCACTGGAGCACTAAAGCCACTCGGCCAGCAAGTGTGTAAACCGAGGAAAATGTTGAGTAGAAACGAACTATTATTTTTGGAACATCCAGATGACTTAATTAAATACATTCAACCATGTGTGTGTGTGGTTTGGTACAGCAAAGTTATTTATTTTGTATTATTATGTTATTTCAAGAAAAGGATATTGTACGGCAACCAAACGTTTGACTTGGAACAAGAAATTATTTGTTTCTTATGAACTCGTTTCCAGAAAACAATTGCAATCAAAATTAAATATAAAAAAAAATTATTTACTTCAAAGACTGGAATGTAAGTGAAACACAATGCATTAAATTACACTTCAATTTTCCAAAACAATGAAAAAAATTATATAAATAAGAGAGATTTCAGGTCATTTTTACTAATGTGCATTACAATGCCTAGACGGTCTCAACCAAACTGACTGATGGTATGATATATCGAACAGACAGTGCTAATGCATATTGTTTAATTTCATATTTTTCAATTAAATTTTTTTATAAAACTATTTTATTTCGGCTACACTGACTTGTAAAGGAACATATTTTTTTCTTTCTAAGTGAACTAGAGACGATGTGGATACACAATATTCAGTTGTACAGCATACCATATGTTTTTCGTTGGAACTGTTTCTTTTGAATTGTGTGTACCACGATATTTTCATTGTGTAGATTACAAAACATACTGCTCAAATAGAAAAAATACACATAATTTACACAAAGCACTATAAGAGTAAAAACCCTTCACCTGATTTCATTTTAGTCAATCAAATAATTTAGTTCCAGCAGACCACGTATTTATTCGCTCCTAACAAAATATTAATGTGACTACCGCTGTGTGGAGAGTGTCTGTGGCAACGTAGATGACTTGTACAACGTTCTGTACAAATGGTTGCGTGAACAAAATATGTGTAAATCTTAACGTAAGAAACAAAAAAAAAAAAACGTATTTCCCCCAATAAACTATTTTAAAATATTGTGTTTCGATAAAAGTAACTAATTCATTTGTTAGGAACAAGCTTTCAATACATTTGTAAAATAAATATTTTTTGAAATTAGTAAACATGCTCCAATTGAATTTATATGGTACCTGTAAGGAAGGGTTTAAGCCGGCTTAGCAAAAGAAAGACGGGAGTAATTAAAACTGAATTTTGCACGTAAATGCAAAAGAGAAAATAACGGAGAATCACCTTAGTTACGTAATAACGTTGCATTAAAATTATTATCATATGCTGTAGTGCTACTAACAACTACTGAAAACTGAAATAAACTGTAAACTTTGTACCTGTTGATGACCGCCAGGTTCTAATGGATGGTGTTACAACCCTCCAATATCCCTACTGCTCAAGCCACTGTAAAAGCCGAAATGTAATTATTACAATAAATAATTCGTAGGAACTTAATTTGTAAATATGAGTTCAATCCCTGTGGTACCTTATTTTACTAGAGTTTTTTTAACTTATAGTTGGACTGATATTGGGTTTCGGTACTATGTTCACTACTTTACCATCATCGTATAAAACAAACAACATATTTAAATTTACCTTATGACATTTTTCACTTACGACATTTTCAATAAAGTTTAGGACACTTTAAGCAGTGGAATGTATCTCGAAACATCGTGTTTTTTTCAAGCATCTTGTATGCCAATAATTTAATTTTTATTCGAATTTTAAGGCAAAAACTGTAACATTCTGTCGATACTGCAGCGTCAACCGTAATAAAGGATAACGCCATCAGTCATAGGAAAAGGTGAGATTGGGAACGTTTAGGTGTAAATAACTCCATTCTATTGATATTGAAATACTTGAATATATATTTTTCTTGTAATACGAGAGTGACATGTCTACCTTTAATACAAACAGTAATCTTCAGTGGGAGCGAAATGAAATTCTGGAATTGTGTAGTCAAAAATATATCTGTGAAGCTATTACGCCTTCTACAAAACATAGGTAACAGAGAGCCTATATAAGATGTCATATCCGAAACATTTACCAACAAAAAAATTATTTCATAATTGGTTTTTTTCAGGGATTCTCTTGTTTAAGACAAACATGAGCAAAGAAGAGAATGAGTTCATAGGGTCAAATGCTCTGCAAGTAGATACTCCTGGCTGCTCCTTCTGGCCTGGTGAAGAACTGCCAAATACCGTAAATACTGTCTGTGAGACTGTTTTAGATGGCATAGATGGGATCAATGACTTTCCTCCTAGTCCTCAGAATAATGAGTTGTCTATGAACCAAAGCACTGCAATAATGGAAAACATCACAATTCAATAACTGGAAATGCAAACCAATTTCTATTTCTTGAGAAACCACCCGGGGAAGCGTCTTTGGCCACNAAATCAAAAAATTGTTTCCCAAACCCTAGCTCTTAGGAAGAAGAATATTTGATGTTGGACATATGTTCAACGAAATTAAACAAATGAACAATCATGGTGGATTATTTGGGTGCTCCTTCTCCAATATGGAGTTTGTTAAAGAAGAAAACAGAGGCCTCGTCAGCATTTTCTATTCTGAATGCAACATGTGTGGCATTAAAAAAAAATATTTCATTCCGAAGATCTGAAACGTAAAGACAATTACATGGACATTAATTCAGCTGTTGTAAATAGTATGTTAACCACTGGTCAAGGTTATTCATCTCTAAGTAAAATAACAGCTACTCTTGATATGCCATGCATGTCGAAAGATACCTACACTCGACATGAAAGCTTGTTATCGAGAGTTATTGATGATATTGCCTGTCAGAAAATGAATGAGGCTGTAAAGGAAAAGAGAGAGAGATGACAATTGAAGCAGGTGATATTGACGAAGATAGAATATCGTTCATTACAGTTGTTACTGATAGAGCTTGGTGTAAGAGGTCCTGCAAGACTAATTACAATGCATTGTCAGGCGTGGTAAATACTCTAGTTGGTACTAACTTGTAATCATTTCTCCCAACAGTAGTAAACTTAAAGTGATTATGTTAAACTTGTTTCAGGCTTCCATTTTGGGCAAAATAACTGGCAAGGTGCTATTTATAAGTGTCAGGAACAAGTATTGCTGCATTTGTGCAAGAGCACACAACAAGACGCAACCAGCTACAAATCACACTTGTTTCCGAAATTGGAGCAAGTCATCGCCTTCAATGGAAACTCACAACATTGTTGAAGGCTTCCACAAAAGTTTATCTATGTAAAATTTACGGCACTGGTGTCTGATAAGTAAAATAATGAATATTTTCAGAGTTTCGTGTTTATAAACTTGTTATCTAAGTTATAGTTAAATTGTCTAAAGTTTCTTACCTCGTTTAACAACGTTCAGATTTTCTATACTTAAAAAATAGTTTCCATAACACGTGCTAACTATTGCTGGATATTAAAGTGAACATTTATGTTTACGTTGTAGCTTTCATGCTTCTGCCATGGGCTATTCTAAAGCTGTTTTTAGATACCGTCCTGTCATCTTGATAGTTTAGCTACTTTATTTTCCTCTGGAAAAGTAAATAGGCACTTTTGAGGGAAACTTTATTTCACTGTCACTATGTTACCTTGTAATTTACAATGACTTGCTTTTATTTATTACAAATAAAAAACTTTCCTAATCTGTACCAGTAATATTCTTAATTCGCTCCAAGATCTCAATGTAATAATACTAGGTTCAAAATTAAGAGCTGTAAGATTTTCCAGTCAAGGATGCTGCATTATGGTCCGAGACCTTATTAAGGAGCGACCCGGAAATTTAGGGAAAAAGGAATAGAAGATTCCTGAGAAAATCCCGCGATCAGACGGCATCTTTCGGTATGATCTCTATATGTGAAAATCGTTATATCCCTGCCGAGAAACTATATCAGATCGTTGTGGCGGATCGTTGTACCAAAGTCACTATGCCAATAGCAGTTGCTGTGTGACATTGTTAGTTACTACATTTCACAATATTCTTCATTTGTGACAAACACTGATACTTTGTTTAGTAAATTTGAATTGGGCAAAGATACGTGCGTAAACCAAAACTGCATATAATTGGACGACACAAATTATTTTAAAAAATACGTTGAAATATATCTACAGATTTATAAAATGTAGACTTATATACAAAATAATGTTGCATGATATTACCGAAAAAGTCATGTTCCTTTTACTACCTAACACATAATTTAGTCACACACCCGTGCGGTCCCACACATACATGTATACATACATATGTGCATATATACTTTCATACACACATGCATACATGCGTGCATATAAATATATGCATACAGGCATACATATATGTATTCATACATGCATGTAAACATGCATACATACATGCACAAACTAAACACATACACGCCCATATATTTGCATTTAAAAGTTTTGACTTGTTATGTGGAAAAGCATGAAATGTTGTTGATATAAAATTGAAAGTGATGTTTCCGTATGATGTTGTTTTCCCAGGTGATGGCGACAGTAGTGTAATGTGACAACTCACTAAAACTAAACCATATGTTCCCAACTACTACATCAAGAAAATAGAGTGCACTAACCACATTACTATCTCCGGTGTCTGAACGAAATAGCATCGAAAGTGAAAACCTATGTTGGTTAAGTGTCTACTGCATTGAGATCAAAAATAAGAAACAGAATCCCGCGACTTCGAGCCGCAATCTCTGGGGCCATCAATCACAGGAAGTCGGAACATTCTCTAACACTTCAACAACGCATCGAGATGTTTGACAAAGACGTTGACAACGGGCCATATCATGTTTTTGGTAATCATTCTAGGTGTGGAGACCTTCACTACTTTTGTACACGAATGGAAGACGAAGAAAATTTTGTTCCACTTTTGGAGAGCTTTGGCATGTGGCAAGAAATTATAGCTGCTTAAAATACTGTCGCTCACCATACAGAAAGCCTGTTAGAAAATGTCACAACAAACCTCGTTGAAAACTTTAATTCTACACTTTGTAGATTTTTTGGTGGAAAAAGGATAAATTTTGCCTTACGTGGTGGATACAAAGTGCGAAGTGAACTCTCTGTCGTACAGCACAATACAGGAGGAAAGGTGCAGCGGTGTCTAAGTACTGAAATGGCAGAGCGTAGTCCCGGAACATTTATTATCAGAGCTTACAAAAGAAAGAAGCAAAAGTCTGAAAAAAAAAGAATTTTCAGAAAAGCCAAACAAAGTGTTTCAAACAGCACAAGAAGGCGGCTTGGGTTCACTGGGGCTGACAACCACCATGGGAATGTGGAACAATCCTTACAACCAACTCCAGATTTACATGTATCTGTGTATGAAGAAATAAAAGTACAATTCTTAAAGAATTTGGAGTTAAGTTATGAACAGAGAAGATAACTTAAGAATTCAACAACATGACAAGCCAATTCTCGTTTGTGGCATTGTGAACGATTAAAACGCTTAACCTCTTCCAACTTTGGTAAAATTTGCAGAATGCGTAAAACAACATCATGTGTCAAGACAGATACTTCTCTTCTTTACAGTGACTTTAAAGCCTCCATGGGAATTTAATATGGCATTGAGAAAAAGCCCATCGCTCGGAATGCTCTTACAAATTATTTGCAAGCAGACATTTCGCTCGCAGGACTGTTCGTGGATGAAGAACTTCGATGGCTTGCGGCTTCTCCTGATGGCCTACTTGGAGAAAATGCTATAGTGCAAATCAAATGTCCTGTATTGGCATCAGCATAACACCTGAGCAAGCTATACTTGAGAAGAATGTACAATTCTACACCTTTTACGCTTAAACAGAAAAATGCTATTTCATAATTTTTTTTACATTTGTCCATGTGAATTCTATAATTTTGTATTGCACGGTTTTGCACCTACAGTTTAAGTGTGCAGCATATTTAAGCTTTCCATGAATTCCAAACAATTATGGCCATTATTACATGAGAAATTCTTATATTCGTGGAATATTGATATATGCCCGTTGCCAGTTTTCTTGCTACACAAACATTATACAATTTTCTGTGTATATGTGGAATAAGTGTCAAGATATCTTAATTTAATAAAATAAGTTTGTTTTATTTCATAGAGTATTATGTATTTGATTAGCACGAAAACTAGTTTTATGCACGTTGATGTATTTTTGCACTTTCAGGAATAAAATAAAAACATTAATTTGTTTTGACTACGAAGCAAATCAATATTCATTTCCAAGTGTACTTCCAAACCCTGACCTATAGATAATGAAATTACTTCTCTCGATTTCATCAATCATTGTAACTTGATATTATGACATCATTACTACGTATAAAAATAATTTATTCATGTATTTTATTTGTGTTGTATTACCTTCAGGCACGCATACACAATTTTGCTTAGAACTACTTGTCACATGCTCTGAGGATTCAATCGTTTTATCCCCTCTTCTCGACAACAGTTTTTTTTTAAAATAAAATTACACTTACGCCCCTGCCACAGAAGGCAGAGGCATTTAAAGCTACTTCAGTGGTAACAGAAGCACTACAATATGTCACGGAATTTTTTATAAGTAGAGGTTTTATAAAACATTCCTTGAACTAAATGCAGGCTTCACTACCAGTTTAAGCAGCCTACAGTACAATAAGACATATGCTTACTGACTGAAAGCCACATGTAAAGAAAATAATATAAAGCTTTTCTAATATGTTATCTTTATTTAGCGTTGAAGTATTCTTATTTCTTGCAAAATATTCAGTGGAAAAAATGAAAATGAAATTAGTTAAAACTATTTTGTGAACATAAAAAAAAATTATCTTAAATGTATTATTTTACCGAAATTATAAAATAACGGACTTGGTCACAATATTTGGATTGTTTTCGAGATGTAAGATTACCTATTTTTTCACCTGGTTTAACTTGCAAAATAGCACAAGAAAAAAACATATGCTTTTTGTAATTACTTCCAGTGTTCCAGGATTGGTTGGTTTTGTTCGAGCGGTTTAGAACACATACGAAATTAACATAACATATTCAAAAAACCACTATTTTGAATGTCAGCACCCAGCATTGCATAAAACTAAAAAATGCAAAATCCTTGTGTACGATGTTAAATTAATTTCAGTTTATAATTTCAAAATATTGTAGGGATACACACGCACACCCACACACAACCACTCATACACATATCAAAGAATAGGAAAGTGATCTCTTCGGAAAGTAAGATAAAGAGTACATATGTAAATTACAGCTTTGCCCAACTTGTACAGCGTGAGACATGCGGAGCGTCTGCCTACTTTGCCCGAGCGTATGTTCTTGTTTTTCGTCCTGAACAATGTGGCAGCAGACAAGCCAGCTTTTGACAGCCAAACCAGTCATGTGGTGGGATGTAAAAGGGACATTGGCGAAGGGCGGGAGGAGTGAGAGTCACCACACAGCTACGAGAGTGGGGTGGCAGCGAGCAAGAGTGACAGGGAACTAAATCGCTGTAGTTATGAAACCTGCCAACCGCCTTAGTGCAAGAACGGCACGAAATTCAAGCAACAGTGCTATCCCGGCCCAGGCAGGCGGGCGCCTTAAGGTCGCGGATTGTAAGGCTCGATGTATACCCCTGTGTAATACAGAATCCTAACCTCGAGAAAGTCACGACCAGATTGGTGTAGAGTCACTGACCAGTCAACTCGAATTTTTGGTTTCTCTGGGGTGCTGTTGCGTGATTTACGAGAAAAGTTGCGGAGGTCGTTCATTCTTAGCACTCGCCTCCATGTGACTATGTTCCGGAATTAAATTCCATTTGTAGACAAGAGCTTTACCACTCTTTACAGTACATGATTTTCTGCAATAAAAATCTTGATTGGCCAATACCTGGATGGCTGTGTTTTGGTTACAGTGTGCTGTGTTGTGTCCGTGGAAGAGGTGTTATTCCCTTTCCTTCTCGACAAATTCCATGATTATGAACCTGTTCCGCATTTTCAATTCTTTTCCCACGGCATCCGGGACAATTTTTTTCTCTTTGCGGGAGTGTCTTTTGTTGGACCGGCTCCAACTCTCCTCCTTGCCCGAAGAAGTAATTTCGTAGTTGCAAGAGTAAGAGTTTGTGTGGCTGTATTGCAGCCTTCCTGTTGGCCTGGTTTTGATTCCTACTGCTCAAGCCTGCACTCGGTTCCCCCCGACCAACAGTCATGTCAACAACTTCACGAAAATAGGGTAGGGGACTCGATCGCCCTGCTGCTTCCAGCAGTAGGGGTCCCCTCCCTTACAGTAATGTGTAGTGTTTGTGTCCCCAGACTTGTTATTACTCGGGTGAGTGTGTTCGTTTTTTTTTCTGGTTTCGGTCATGGTGTTNGGGGGGGGGGGATGTATGTTTGTAGGATGGCAAAAGGCGAACTCTAGGTGTACCTTGGGGACGGAGTATCGTCTTCATGTGTTCGTTGAAAACAGCAGCAACTAGTTAGCCTATCAGGGAGTCGTTGCCGTGCGCAAAGCACCTCTATGACTTTGCTCGCCTTATATTCATGTAGAGCCCGAGAAGTCAAGTTAATAACGGTCAATCACGACCGATCAAGAGTGATATCTTCATCAAATATTTCCCCCATCATCGCATTCTTGCATGCAGTGGTCATAAAATGAGTTACCAGTGCACTTTAACGTGAAATGACAGAAACTATAGCGATTGTACCATAAACTGAGGAACGAATGTAGAGCTTGATGATTCATGCCATTTAATATGTAATATTACATTATGTATTAAAAAAATGAACGTAAGATTTTCGACTTGACATACTATATCCATATAAAACCAATATGGATGGACATGCATATAGTGTTAGAGGTCGTAACTGCATAGTACCTTCGAGTACATTCGGTAATCTCGAGGCGAAGGCTTCCGAGCACATCCTAGTAGACCCGAAGACGGCTGAGCACGTCCGAGCCGAACCAAATAACCCCAAGCCTCACAGCCACCCCATTACAATATATATTGAACTCGACTACCTATAACATCACTACAGTTGTTCAGAGAACTGTGCATAAAATATTAGACATGATATCTTGCCAGAAGATTTGGGTAAGATATATTCCCCATATACGACACCATGTCTTATTTACCTCGCAAATATGGTGAAATGAACTTTTTTTTACGGTGTCGTTTCAAACCAACTGACATTGTGCCGCGGTCTTTTATGAAGAATATATTTGGAGAAGAGTGTGCCAGCAAATTGAAAGGTATCCTTATCACCGGGTATTTATCAACGCACATGACACGTTAATAGAAGGCCATATGCCTGGTAAAGGCGTGATGGCATCCGAAGGGCTGGCCCGGACAACGTCGATCAAGTATTGAAAGAGATGCGCTATGAACCTTCTATTAATACCGGGAAGATAAGCATCCATACCGGTTTCCTAACAACTAGTGTATATCGTACATTGCGAGCCGGAAATTACACACATTTAACATACAGAGGTTGCAATCTCAACTTACAAGGGTTTATTGAAATAAATTCGGAGTTTTACAAAAAATACTGCATCAATCAAGGAAGGACCCCAACTATTTCTTAATATTTCATACACGGACGAATCACGTTTCCAAAGAGGTGGGATATTTACTATTGACAACAATCACTATTGAATATCCTTATGTAACTGGAGAATATTGTTTCCAACACAAGTTTGGTGTGCATTTATGGACTGAGATAGTATACAGCGGATAGAGTGAGTCATTTTAACTACCAGCAAAACTGAAAGGTGATTCTTATAACATTTTCTCTATCACAACTTTACGCCACAGTTAAGCGACGAGGACCTGGAGGTGCGTAGAAACACACGGATGTAAATTTATAATTGTATCCCATGTCATTATGCAGCACAAACATTTAAAAACAACATTCCCAATAATTGGTCTGGTCGTGGTTGACTGCTAAAGTGGCCCCCACATTCATCTGATTTGAATCCGGTTGAATTTTTTTTTCGTGTGCCATTACTACAAAGAAATTGTGTATGCAAATTAATGTTAAAATGAAAGAAAACTGAGGCAAAAAGTGTGAGAAATTGAAAATGTTATCAAAATAGGATTAAATATTAGAGCTTTTCAATCACTATGATGCAATTTTGAGCGAAGGTGCAGGTTGTGTAAACAATACCAGGTCTGGATCATAACTACGTTATCTCTTTTCAACAAAAAACTCTGCTCATGAACGATTATTAATAGTTCTTATAATTAGGCATACCATTGACGTTTAACGCATATTGGGAGTAGAGGCTTCGACGACCCCTCCCCCCTTATCCGCGAGCGCCAACCAGTTGACACGTGTCACGAGGCATGTGGACAGCCAGAACGCATCGCAGTTACACGTGTCAAGGTTGTGCCGAGTAAGAGCTGGCATATCGCCGAAGCACTCGGAAGGCGCTACGTAAATACGTAGGGAAGCGGGAGAAATTGCAGAGCCCGGCAAGAGCACATTAAGCTTCACGCCAGAGAAAACGGCTGACCAATTGAAAGTGGGACCATGAACACTCCTCACCCCTCCAACCTTTTTTGCCAAACCGCGAAAGAATAAGCTGACAGGGTAATTTCAAGGGGCAGGCCACCACTTCCCCCCCAACCTTCACAAACCATGCCACCTATATAAGTGCTTTCTACTGCAGGCCACCACTTCCCCTCTCCCCTAATAAGAGAGACATGTGCAGGAACTAAGGGAGGGAGTCGCGAGAGGATATAAGCCAATTTACGCTGAAGAGGGATGCAGTTCATTATCACCGCGCCGAGAGAATCAGTTGCGTCGGGAAATCGCGAGACGACGTCTGAAATCGAGGAGACGACGTCAGAGCAGCAGTCAAGGGGAGACGGCACCAAACGCTGGCCTTTTTCAAGGCCGCCCACATCGCTGGATCTCATCCACAGCCGAGAACATACCAAGCACTACCAGCAGAGTTAAGTACCAAGTCGTCTGCGAAAGAAGACCCACCCCCACCCCCCAATGCCACGATGTCGCCCACAGTTAATCCGAGTTAATTAAATAGAATACCACACCTTGGAAGTGTTTCTGTATGTTTAAACTCGAGACAATATATCCATCCAGTAAAGTGAAAAACAGAAAGACTGTCTTTTTGATATACCCTCAACCTTCAAGGCACCTCTGTGCCTGGAGGAATTAACTCCGACCCTATGAACCATCCTGTATACCACAGGTTGGGAATAGCATCACCATAATGTAGTGTTTACATTGGCAGCCATTAGTTACATAGTAAACAATTAATTGCAAATATCACATAATCTCGTGACATATATACAGACAAGACATAAGTTTAGCAAAACCGTTATTATTATTCACTTCGCAGTAATGACAATGACAGGACAAGCTTTATATAGTGGCAACACTAGTCACATACCATTTTAAAACGTCACTTCACTGTGGGACATACTTTCATGAAATTCTTAGTATAGTGTAGAGTAAGTAAGAAAGGTTGACTAAAACATAAATTTTAAACTGCATAAGTTCGGAATACATATGTATCAGTAAATTTCTTCGTTCTTGGACCCTTCTAGCATTTTCTTCACTTTCGACTTCAATGTTTTAAAAATCCTTTATTAACTTACACTGTGAACTACTAAATTAAATTTTACATATTGTAGTGAATCTAATAACTACTATGTTGCAACATTCTTCTTTCCTTTTAATTTTTTCTTAGTTACCGCAACATATTTACCTGATATGGTTTATAAATAGTTAGATAATTTTCTGCGGGTATACAATAAATTGAATAATTGGTTATCATATCTCGAAATTCGCCCCTTCACCTTCTTATTTGTATATTATTTTAATTTTCAATATTTAGTAGTTCTTAAAAATTAATTTCTTTGTTATATCCTGATCCTTTCTTAACTTTAGGTTTATAAAATATATTATCATCAAATTTAAATTCTGTATAAAATAAATATTTGTAATAATGCTCTCTTATTAGAGTTGCTCTCTCTCTCTGGCTTATTTTTGTATATTAAAGGATTTAGCTAACTCCATCAGCCGCTTCACATTCATTGTATTCAGATTTGGCTCTGCAATTTTTTGTTCTCTTTTAGAAAAAAAAATATAGATAGTTTTTTGTAGCATAATTGAACTAACACCAGCATCTTAAGATTACTAAAAGTAATAACATTTTATTTTTTAAACATATTTTGAATATTACTAATTTTTGTACATATTTTTAGAAACATGTTTTTAATGTAAAACATTATGTGTTTACCATAAAATGTTTTAATGTATTCATTCATAAATTTTTTATACATACGAATATTACTAGGTGTGTGTTTGTACTTAGTTTCATATGTGTAAATAATGAATCAATCAACTTGTTTCCACAATTGTACGCATTTTGCATTAATTTCAGTATTATCAGTATCATCCTTAATTACCAATCCGTTTGATATTTTAATTGATTTGTTTATTTTTACGGCATAGCTTTGTAACATTCATTTAATCCCATTGTTTATATACATATGTGGGGGGAGGGGTGTGTAAAGTGATTTTCATTTATTTACTTTTGTGTTGGATATAAACTATATTTTCTTTACGATATTTATATATTTTTGTTAGGTAATGATTTTGAGTATTATTTTGTAACTTATATTTTCAACTTCTTGGTATAAATGTTACAAACTTATTTTCCACTGTCACAAAGAACTTTCTAAAGAATTATATCTACTTTTAAATCATATTTTTCCTGGTATTATATTAACACATACAATTTTCAAATCATGGTGATTTATCTTAAGTATAATTGTAGCGTGAAAACCGTTCTAAGTTGTATTTTTGCCAGAAATTTTTAAATGATTAAATGCATTGCTGTCCTATCCTGTTTCCAATTTATTGTATTATATATACAAACCGTATTTTTTATATTTTTTATATGTTATATGATTTTATATTACAGATTCCGTGTTAGGGAAATTTCGGATAGTACCGGACAGCGGGTGGTATCAGACAGTACTTGTTCCTACAGTTACGTGCTAGGTGCAGCACTAGACAAAGGCTTGATGAGTAGCTATGTGCGAAGGATGCGTGAGGTCCCTATTACGAGTTGGAGTCATGCATTTGTGACGTTTTTGTTTTTGTGTTGGGGCCTAACGCACAGAGATAACTTTTCCGGCTTGTTGCGTCACTAAAAAAAAGTGATATTAAAATATATGCATAGAAAATAGTGCATTAGCAATTCATGTACGAGAATGTAGTGGGACATTTGTGTACGCCTATTACCGAGTCTGTTATAATGGGCATATCGAATGCGTGTCGGTCGCATTATGTAAAAGATACTGTTGGCGGGCTATATCGGACAGTGGCTGGTAGTATCGGGTGGTGGCGGGTAGCATCGGAAATTTTGTGTCTATGCCCTTGCGTAATTTTTAAAAAAAGGTGTTCTTTTGATTTTAGGGAAAATTGAGAATTGAAGGGGCAAGTGGACACAGGACAATATGAAATCAGCAGAAAAAACATATTACAAGGAAATACATGAGCATTAGAGAAGCAAGTGAACACTTTGTTGTTCCAAAAAGCACAATAGCTGACCGACTTATTAAACATGGTACAGGAAACGAAACAGTTATGAGACCAGGCATGGGTTCTTTTCGAAATACTTTCAGTGATGCACAAGATGAGCAGTTGTATAACTATGTTTAAAATTCAAGATAGATAACTAATGCCACTGTAGCATTTGAGTTTGCAGAACGCCTCAAAGGTGATCATCGTTTCAACAATTAAAATAGGAAGGTTGGGAAAGACTTTTACTATAAGTTCACGAAGAGGCACCCCGACTTAACTCTACGGTTTGCAGAATTCACACGTTTACAGAAGGCTGCAGAATTTAATAAAGAACAACTTAATGTGTATTTTGACAAGTTGACTGAATTCATAGATGCACTTTCATTTAGTCCAAGAATCTTTATTGCTGATGGAACTGGGGTATCGCGCGTTCACAACAACCAACTCAAAGTTATGAGTGTAAGGGGGAAAAAACATTTAGTGATATTAACATTAGGCAAATGAGGCCCAAATGTTACTGTTGTTTTGTGCATCAATTCTTTTCCCCCTTATTTGATTTCCTACGAGTTTGGCTTGATAACGATCTCACTAAAGATGCCACCATGGGAAATGTATTTGATAGACAGCCAAGCGGCTGGATTTCAAAATATGACTTCTTAAAAGGGCTCAAGGCATTCGTTGAACGAGTGATGCCATCTGAAAAGAATCCTGTATTGTTAATTGGCAATGGCCATTCAAGTCACTAGGCCTTTGATGTAATACCTGTTTGCTCTTCCACGCTATGTTTACATCCTCAATCTACCACCTCACACAACTCACAGAGTACAGCCGCTTTACAGAGTAGTCATGAATTCGTTCAAGAGTTCATTCAAGAAAGTTTGTTCTATGTAGAAGGGGAAATACCTAATTATGGAAATAATTCTCAAGGTCTGGTGATGTGTGAATTTACCAATGTTTGCGGAATGGAACTCGCCCAATGTGCACATATATTTACTCACTAAACCGTAGGCTTTTTTACTGACATGCCAAGAGAAATGTAAGAAAAATGCTTGGGGAAAGAAGTGAAATTATAGCATCGAAGGTTTATAAAATTCAGCTGTAAGCGAGAAGATGCAGAGTGGTTGCGATTCAGAGAGCATCAACCATTAAGAAAAATAACGGCAATCAACCGATAAAAAACATTTATATCAAGAAAAACACCACCGAACGTGAAATGTGCAAAAGTAGCTGAAGATACCACTAAATGCACCATTTGCGGGGAAACCTTCTGCGAGGATTGGATTCATTTTAGTATCTATTAAGGGTAGGAATATTAAAACATTCCGGACCTTGAAGGGGATACAGTGTTTTATAGATGCGATGTTTGTAGGCATAATTAATACTTGTTTACATTTGCTACCATACGAAAACTGGGGGGCTAAGTGACTGTCCGATATAGCCCTCCAACTTATAGAATACCAGAAAATGTATGTGCTAATAAATATGCAATCTACACATAATCCTAATGTAATTTGGTGGGAATCGTTTGATTGTTCCTCGATATATAATATAAAACCTCCAATTTACTCATTGGACGATATTTATAAAAGGACGACATAAAACGTTATGTATAATCAAATTCTATAATTGTCGTAGGTACAGCCAGTAAAGTAAGTTATTTATAATCGGTTATATAATTTCGTAGTTAATTTATAGTGAGATGAAATAGTTTAAAACCATTATACTTAACGTAAATGCTTGACCCACTTAAAAATATACATTTATAGGACGAAATATGGTAAAACGTCTTTGCCAAATATGGTGGGAATCAGTTGATTGTTTCCCGAGATATGAAATTAAATTTTTTTTTATCCGGACCTATGTAACAAAACTTCTGAGAAATGTGACTGTATGTACACAATTTATAATTGTAATATACACTACGAGGTTAAAAGTTATGTTGTAATATATTTTGTAGTTTTGTATAAATATCATATTTAACTAAAATGTTTAAATGACTGTGATTTTAAAAATAAGTATCTAACCTACTTAAAACATATAAATGTACATGGACTGCTGTAGTGCTATTAGTTTTCCAAATTTGGTATTAAGCTGCTAATTTTTCCGGACAAATGAAGTATAAAGTTTTATTTTGTCATGCGATGCTTTCTTACAAAATGCTGCCATCATTAAAAGTTAAGTTTACATTGATAACATGGGTATGGAAGTCTTAATAAAAAAACAAAGATTTAAATTTTATGTCTAAAATATTCACACAGTTATTATTTACGACATAAAAATATCTATCTCCACTATTACTCATTTTATTTTACAATGAGCGGAATATTTAATACCTATTTTAACTCTAATTAACATATTTATATATGTCGGTGTTTCGTTATTGTAAATTAACTCATACTCATCACTAACACATGCTTAGTCCATCTGTTGCCCTCATTTGAAACTTATTTCACTCACACATTTAGTCCAAAAGTCCAGGCTGCCAGCCCCACTCTTCACTAATTGATACTCGCAGTTGCAGATTTCCCTTCCACTGGACACTTCTCTCACTGCTCGTCGTCTATCGCTCGGAACTCAGCCACTCATCCATTCAACAACTCCACTCAACTCCCAGCTCGGAGGTCTGCCACACTTATATATCGGTCGCCCTGGCCATCTGGAAGGTTCAACACACCCCGAGTCATGCTGAGAGAACGTGGTCAGTAATGCTGAGCATTCTGCAGTTAAACGCCGAAATCCTATCCGCCGAGTTGACAAAGGGTTATCGCGGCAGCATGTCTCCATTAATTAAATTGCTGGTAGGATTATCGCTCAACTATCATTCATACATCCCATTAACTAGCCACCCACTTACCACTTATCTGTCCTTCTCTTCCGCCTGCTAGCACGGGGAGGGCCAAGGTTAGCAGCGCAGAACAGCGAAACGTAACACTAAAACCTCCTCAAGTATGTTCGTCCCGAATAGACTCTACAACATCTGAACCTTCGTAGAGTGTCAGTCGGTCGATGCGGACAACTTCGGCTTCACCCGAGAGCCTTGACGACAAATCTGAAAGACCACATCATTGATCTTCTTCAGAATCCTGTTGGGGCCTTCCCAACATTTATGTAGCTTCGGGCAGTACTCTTTTGCCATCTGAGGGTTGTACAGTCACACTAGTTGTCCGTCTTGAAATACCTTTAATGACAAACTCCTATCATAGCACGTCTTTAACCTGTCACTATTTATTCTCACATGCTGTTGAGCAAAATCATTAATGCCATTAAGTCTGTTACGTAATTCGCTGCCACAATCAGGGGCTGCAGTTTCATCTTCTGTCAGTCGGTTTAACTGCAGGTCACTAGGGAGGCATAGCTATTTCCAAACAGAATCCTTGAGGGTGTTACCCTTGTGGGCTCGTCAACTGCTGAGCGGTAAGCATGAAGAAACTATGAAACCTTTGAAACCCAGTTCTTTCAGTTTTCTACCACAAATATCGGCAGGTATTGCTCAAGATTACGGTTAAGCATCTAGACCATTCCATCCTGAGGGTGTAAGGTAAGTCTTTTTCATCTCCAATATCTTTATTATCTCCTGGAACACTACACCTTCAACTTTTCTTCTCTTATCAGAATGGAGTTCTAGTGTCACCCCAAACCTAAATAAGACATGTTCTATGAGTGCCTCAGCCACAGTACGTTAGGGCGTGTCGAATTTTTTGACTTCCTTTTTCAAAAAATTAGGGGGGTCAAAAAGTTGTATTTTGGTTAGCGATTCACAAATATATTTACAGGAACTGGCAATTACATTGGTTTGCTTGGTAAATTTCGTGATATTTTCACGTTTCATGTAAAATTCGCAGCAAACGGTCTTCTCTCAAGAAGTGCCTTCTTATCATTATTTATGTTTGTACTTCTGCTCTAAGGTTAAGAATTTACTTATATTATACTATTACATCTGTAAACATATTTTATGCCACTCGTAAAAGTGTTTAAACTAGCAATACTCATTTGCAGCTAAGTATCTTTTTATTAATTTTTATTAATATCATGCAAATAGTGATTTTTTTTTTTTTCCAGGCACGAATAGTTTCTTCCAATTTTAAAATCTGAAAATTTGGAACCACGGCTAGTAACAGGAGTNGGCTAGTAACATGAAGACAAGATTGGCAACTTCCACTCACATGAGTAACTTCATTGGAACTGGTCGAGAAATGCTGCCTTCCGAACTCTCAACTCTGCGTGATGTTCTAAGATATGGGCTTCTGCTAAGAGAACAGAGTGTAGAGAATGTCACAAATTACCTAGCAGCCACTCTTACAAAGGATATTTATCCAAAAGGGCTTGAACATTGGGAGCGAGTAAACAGTTGTTCTGTGGTGCCAATTTTAAATTCAAGAGTCACAGTCCTGAAGAAGATAGAAGAAAACTGGGAAAAGGCCAAAAAACATATACCTTGGCAGAGGAAAACTGGAACTTTCATAGCAACGTTAGACAAGCTCTTTGACATCCTCAATTGCAAGTGTGAGATTAAGCTATGTCCAGAATTTGAGGGTCCATGTCAAGGTGGTGCCGACTGTAAACATGAAGTGCACATCTCCTGCTCTTGTTCTAAGGAAATGAAGATCCCTGTCAAAGAACTAGTGTTTATTGATAGTCAAAGAGAGAAGGTTGGATCTGTTGGACAGCATCAAATTGGATTACCAGATCTACCTGAGCACAGAAGACAAATTAAAAAGCAGAAGAGGCAAGAAGATGATTTAAGAAGAATTAAGAAATATAAGCTGAAAAGGAAGGAAGAATTAACATTACAACCAGATGAAGTTCTTTTCTCCGACGAAGATGAAGAGCCAACTGATGTTACAGATGAATAATCTGAAGATCCTTTGCAGATTCCATGTGGTGATTCTGATGTACCTTCTACTTTAAGTACAAGCCAATATAATACATTACAATTGCGCAATGCTGCATTGCAAAGTATTAGGTATGGTGTCGGTCTACGTGCTACAGCTGCCATTACAACAGCTGCATTTTTGGATGCTGGATTAATTACTGAAGGAGACAGGAGACTTGTGGTTGATCACAATAAAGTAAAAAGGGCACAAGAAAAGTCACGGAAGCACTTGATGAAGAATTTCATGCTCGATGCAGGACAGGCAATATTGAATGTATCTTCTTTGATGGACGCCAAGATTTCACTAAAGTTCTGTTACAGGCAGATAACTCAAGTCATCAGTTTCCAAGTATTGTGAAAGAAGAGCATTATACTGTTTGCAGTGAGCCAGGTGGAAGGTATATTTGCAATTTTACTCCAGATAAAGACTTAACGAAAAGGAAACCTGCTGAAGTTATTGCTAACCAACTTGTGGATTTTTTAAAGAAAAACAGGATTAATAAAAGTTTGCCGGCTATTGGTGGTGACTCAACGAATGTTAACACTAGTTGGGAAGGAGGGGTCATGCATTGGGTTGAGGCAAAGCTGAATCGTAAACTCATCTGGTTGGTTTGTGCTCTTCATACTAATGAGTTACCTTTGCGGCACTTGATCACCGAGTTGTATGGAAAAACTTTGTCTAACAACGAGTGGAGTGGTAAGATTGGCAACATGCTTGATGCTGCAACTGAACTTGAAATCAATCCCTCATTTGTCAGAATATCCTTTCCAGAGCCTTTGGTTCCTTTGAGTGACACTGTTGTCAAAGATCTCTCTACAGATCAGGCTTATGGTTACAGTTTAACTCAGGCCATAAGGACAGGTGTACTTCCAATTGATCTGGCATTACTAGAAATTGGTCCTGTAAGCCACTCTCAGTAGTTAGCAACTGTAAATAGGATTTGTCACATATGGGTTTCAAAATATGGCCTTAAAGGCAACAACTTGAAGACGTTACAACTGCTTGTGGAATACATTGTTGGCGTTTACTATCCTTGCTGGTTTACAATTAAATTGGAACTCTCTTAGGTGGAAGAACCTCGCCGCATTCTCTATCAATTGAAGCTCCTAAAATCTGAGAAGAAGGCAGTAGCAGATATTGTTTTGCCAACAATCCAACAATCATCGTGGTTCGCATTTAGTGAAATGGTGCTTCAGACTCTTTTATACTCGGAAGACCAAGAAGAAAGGAAAGCAGGGGTCCAGAAGATAATTGAATTAAGGAATGAAGATGATGATACACCAGGATACCTATCTGTTCGGCCTAGGAAAACACCTGCAGTAAATCCAAATGCAACTTACCTTTTGGAACTAATAGACTGGTCAGAAAAAGTATATCAACCTCCACTTACTCGTAAACTCAAAATATCAGAAATAAGAAAGTTTGTTGAAGAGCCAATGCAAGTTCCAAAGTGACCATGTCATGGACAGTTCATAGAGAGGTGTGCGAAACAAGTAACAGAGACTTCTGGCAAAGTGTATACTCATGAGAAACGAGAAGGATTCATTAGAGGCCAGGAAGCAAGCAGAAGAATGATGTCTATGAATGAATCGAAGCAAGATTTGATGAATATTGTTGGTTGAAGCTTTTTACCTTTTTTACAACGTGTTAACATTGTTTTATAATAAAGACAAAATATAAATAAAATTGTTTGAGCTCATTAACCCTATTTTTGAGCAAATTTTGTTGGAGTTAATATTAAGTTATCCACTTTTTTCGGAAATATCAATAAAGATTATAATCAAGCGCAAATTTATCAAAGTAAATCTTTTTGAATAAGGAAAAATCTTTTAAATTAGGATATTACACATCAAAAGGCACATTTTTGGACCTCCTCATTCACAAAAATCACGAATTTTTATTTTTTCCCTCCAAATTGACACGCCCTAACAGTACGTGCTTCTTGATTTCGGAGGTAAATTACCTCAGGCCTCTTAGTAAAGTAACCTTGGGCCACCAGGATATACCATTAGCCTCTTTCTTTGTGGCAGGCACGGGACCCAGAATATCTACTGCCATCCTCTCAAATGGGGCTCCAACATTGTTCTTCCGGAAGTGATCTTGAACTCTCGTCCTTGGGCTATTTCTCGCAGTGCAGGTGTCGCACAATAGGCACCACTTCTCAACATCCTCTCGACAATGAAGCCAGTAGAATCTCAGTCTATCTCTGTCAAGTGTCTTATTAACACCAAAGTGCTCACTGTCTGATGCATTGTGCAGTTTCTTTAAGACTTCTGTAATCCTTAATTCTGGATGTTCTAACTGTAAATATGTGTGTTTTCCATCACTACTTTCCCGGATTCTGTAAACTACACCATTCTTCAGTAAGAGGGAATTCCATTGTACCCTGTATGCTTTGACTGATCCACTCAGGCTAGATATCTCTTTCCATTTTGGCCGACAGGCAGCCTCTTTCCACTTTGGTATAGGCTGCAAAGTGAGATCATTCAGCTGATATTTCCTATCACCCTTATTATTCCAGGTAGGTGTCCCATCACATGATAGAGAACCTTGGATTCTTGTCCTCCGTACCTTCAGTCAATCACCACTTTTTTTTGCTGGTATTTGCAATGACGACAAAATGGCTCACATAGTCTCCTAGAAAGTGCATCTTCATTCCACTGAAGGCATCTAGACATGTGCTGTATTTTAAAGTAATATTCTTGAAGATGCTGCATCCACCACGCTATTTGACCTTCGGGGTTCTTGAAAATTAGTAATCAGTATAATGAAGCATGGTGGGTTCATAGAATATAAAGACTTCCATAAAGGTAGGGGTGGAAGTTTGAAATTGCCTTTACCATGACCAGAATACCCCTGCATGTAACACAGTAATTTCTCTCAGGATTATGCAATAACTTACTGAATTATTATAGTGGTATTTCCTTCCCATTTTGAACCTGAGATAGCACAGCTCAAATACCTACCTCATTTGCATCAGTTTCCAAAATGAGTGCAGCCTCAATTTTCGGGAAACCCAGGAAAGGTGGAGATCTGAGAATTTTCTGTGGCTTGGCGGTCGTGGAGAACCCAGGTAAAAATCGATTGTAATATGCACATAATCCCAGTAATCTCCGCACTTCAGTTTTGTCAGTTGGTGTCGGCCAATTTCTTATTGCTTTGGTCTTCTCGGGGTCTGTTTCGATTCCTTGGGCCAACACAATATGTCTCAAGAAAGGTTTTTTTTTTTGGAACAGGTGGCATTTCCTAGGAACCAGTTTCAAGTTGGCTGCGGTCACTTTCTGGAATACAGAGTGTAAGTTTGATAATATAAAGGCAAAACTTTTCCCATGAGGCTTTCGAAGGCAGGAGGAGCATTGCATAGCCTAAAAGGCATAATTTTGAACTGCCAGGTTAATTTCCGTTGGACGCAAAATGCAGTCATCGCTTATTCTTTTGGAGCCATCTCGCACTCCCAGTACCCACTCTACATGTCCGAAGTATAAAACCATTGTGAACCTGCTAGGGTGTTGAATGTGTCATCTATCCTTGGAAGTGGATAAGAGTCTTTCTTTGTCACATTATTAAGCTGGCCATAATGTACACAAAACCTCAGCGAGCCAACTTTATTCTTAACAAGTACAATGGGTAATGATTATCGACTAACTGGTGGTTCTATCACATCAAACTCCTTCATTTAATTAATTCCCTCAAATGCCTCGTGCGAAGCTAGTAGCACTGCTCTTGGTGGCTGCTTTATGGGCCTGGCATCTCCTATATCAATGTGATAGCAGGTCACATTAGTCGTTCCGAGGTAATTTAGTCCACATGAGAAGGCATTCGTATTTCTCTACAGTGATTCAGAGACAGCTTTCTCTTGTCACGAGTTAAGATTTTTCTTTGTGCTTACTAGACGTTCCTCCGGTACTTCTGGTAAACTACATTATATTTGTTTTACTCCAGAATCTTCTGGAACATTTGGAAGTACCCGTGTGACATGCTTGCAAAAACCTATCACCACCCCCTCCTCATGAAAAATGGCACTTATGGACAAATGTATCATTCTAATTGGAAAACTGTCAGAATTAGAAGAGATGAAAGTCCTTGCTACAACAACTTTACCTGTCAGGACACCAATCCTCTCTGTTGGCTCAACGGGACCCAAAGGTCTGACAAACTTTCCATGACACTTGCCTGTAATAACAATTTTGTTAGAAGAGGGCAGCACAGTGGGTTGGCTGCATACTACTGGCAGCTAATTGGGGACGACATATCATGCGATGTTGACACCATCAACTCTGTACTGCCTACCTAAAGCATACCAATTTGAGTATAGATACAGCACCCCAGCCTATGTTGTACATCAAGCACCAAAATACATTCATCCTCTATTTTTGTTATGTATAAATCGTGATCTATGCTAAGGCCACCAAGTCTCAACACCACTTTTCTCTTACCGATAATTGGTGTAGTCTCACCTATTACTGTAGTCGAATAGTATCGTTCCATGTTGTCAGGCGGTCGAAGGGGAGGGGGAGGACTGTGGATGTCTGGTCTTTACACTGTTATGGTCGCCCTAGTATTGACCATAATCTGTAAATTCTGGCATTTCTAATTGTGTGCCAAATTTGGTAGGAATCAGCTAATTATTTCCGGAAAAATTACATAAAATATAAATTTCGTCATGTAGTGTTTTTTACAAAATGGCGGACAAAAGTGTTTATTTGTCAGCAAATATGAAGCTTATTATTAATACCCTCAGCATAGACAATCGTCCTAACAGTATGATAGCTATACCATAATTAGTGCCCAATCAATTTATGTTACCTATGTTTTCATGGCCTACATAAGTATTTCATACATGTCAAGTTTTGCGAGAGTTCTTTGAATATTTTTACAGAAAAAACATAAGCTTTATTTTTAATGTGGCACTATATTCTAAAATAGTTTACCAAAAACAATATCCTTTTATAAATTCAATGCTTGCATGATACACTGTCAAAATATATGATTTGGATTTAATCGGCTGAATGGTTCCTGAAATATGATACAGCATCACAAATATTAAAGGGGCCCACATTTTGTAAGTAAGTACCCAGCGTGGTCGAAAACTATGATGTACTTACTAAGTATTATATTTGTACCAACATTGGTGAAAATCAATTCTCACTCGTTTAAAACTTTTTAAGGCGCACACAGTCACACACCTACACACGGACAGGAAAGTGATCTCATAAGATTTTCTTTTCTGCGGAGAGTATGGTAAAAATGATAGCGCGTACACACAATCATAGTTAACAAAAATAAATGTATATGTACAAACGAAAAAAAGGTATTTAGAACGATGGCAGCAGTACTGAAGTTAAATATCCGACGAAATACCACTAGTGGTTTTAAATGAATACTGAAGAATTGCCGGATAAAAGAAAATATTTGGCTTCATCTTGCTGTAGTGTCCTTGTATCGTGGCCTTTATTTATGTTTTTCGTTTATCAAAATGCGAAAATATAAACGATTATTTTTTCTAAGTGGTCGGGTGGAAGTTTTTCAGTGTACAAATCATGCGAAAGTCAATAAAATTTCTATGAAAAATTAGTCATATTAAATTGCCTTTTTGCTGCCGTTTTGCTACTTGTACAATTTCAAGTACGAAACAAAGCAGAGATACTTTGAGCGTGTTCTGGGTTATAGTCTCAGCTCAGTACATTTTGTGAGGTTATTGTTGGAAGTTACTCTACTCAGGCGCAGTTCCAAAAACACTTCACCGCAGTGCTATTTTCCTGCTACCACGGGAGACTGATGTCTTCAGGTGAGTTAGACAGGCACGCGAGGAAACCGCAAATTTACCCTTCATCCTTTGAACTTGTTCTTAAACCTCGGCCGGAGGATGCTACTTTGACTTTGCAGAGCTTTAGTATTCTTATTCCGTTAGTATAAAGTTTCAATACCTTGCAGATAAATGTTTTGTATTCAAATCAAATAAATTAAAGTAATAAGTTTTGTTTTAATAAACTAAAAAGTAAGGTTGAAACGGAAATTCAGTTATGTAATTTTGGTGCGGGAACTGAAAGCCATTAGCCCCACTGGTTACGCTATCAGTATCGCGCGCAACGGATTGCACATCGTGGCAGCCGATGCACAAAAACAAAAGTGGCTGCGACGCTCTTTGAAGCGAACAACTTCCAGTACTTTACTTATTGTACTGCCACAGAACAGCCTCAGAAGGTCGTCATCGACCTTACTCAGAACACAAACCCGGAGGACAAAAGAAATTAACAGACCCGCAGGACCCGACAAAACAGTGGCTGCAACCACATAGTTTCTTCTG
>NQII01000401.1:632968-643096 GCA_002778355.1 Clitarchus hookeri | reverse complement strand
GCAATAAATGATGAGAGCTTTTGGCGGACGTGCGAGAATAATAGCGACACAATATCCGGAGGCAGGAGAAACTCTGCGCCGACCAAGGGGCCCACCAAGTATGCCAGCACGTGCGGGTAGCCGGAGCGCCGAACACGTGTTTTACGACCCAGAGGACGCGGCGGTCAGCCTGGACACGTGCAGAGATGATGCGAGTTTAATATGGCAAACGAGCATACAAAACAGGAGGAAGACGAAGGAATGGGGCAGTCGGCCGATGTGAAGCGCGGAGTGTGGAGTGGCGCCATGAGGAACGAGTACGAGAGAAGGCATCGAGACATCGACACCGGTCGGCGAGGAACGGACGCAGCACAGGCTTCACAGCCCATCCACCGAGTGACGGAGCAGTCCCCAGGTCGCCGACTGGGAGATCAACCATCGCCTCGAGACAGCTAAGTAGAGACATACAGGAAGTGTGACGAACCTTGCTCCCCACGGCACAAATCACTGCGTCAAGCCCTACATAGCCTATGTAGTTATGGGAGGGGGAGAGTTGTCTCGTGTGTTCATGTAGAAGTTAACCTGTTAAGCGAAAATAAAACTCACATATGTTAACTCGCAAAGAAGGTGAATTTATTTGGTAAATTGGACCTAGGGATAGGAGTGTCAATATATTCCTACGCCGTAACACTGAGGGCTAGCATCCTTTACTGGCGCCTTACGCAGAGAGCAGAATCAATACCTACTTGTACACTATAGAACTGGGGAGGTATCAAGCTGGCATGTAATCAATTTGATTACTGAGGTACAATTTGAAGCATCAGCTTCAAATATAATAAGTCTAATAATTTTAATGACAGGGTAACACCTTAAGTATTTACAGGGCCATCACCTTAAAAATAAGTGTTTGATCCACTTAAAACACTTAAGTTAACATGCCGTACCATAGCGCCACTTGTGTGAAGAATTTGGTGGGAATCGGTTGTTTGGTCACCGAGATATGGCATAAAAACTATGTTTTGTTACCTGGAGCGATCATAAAAATGCCAAATAAAAGAGCTACTACGATGCCTGTAATAGATATGAGAACCTCGGGGAAACAAAATGGTAAACGCTAAAATTGCAGTTTTGGGATAAAAGAAGAATAAATTTGTGGTTGATCCGTAAATCAAATTTATTTTCTTCTGTCTCAGCACGTTTTGTCTTGATTGCAATGTGGGCCTGGCCTAATTCAGCTTTTCGTTGGTATAAATCACGTTCATGTATAATAATTTTTTACAATTGAGAATCATCGGTAAAACTAAATATTCACTTCAAATTGGTCACAAGTTTTGCATGTGTCATTCTTGGGCGATTTTACGCCTAGTTTATACTCTTCCGTAAAAATTAACCTATATATCGGTGAGCAGAAAACGGTTTATAGGACATATCCTTGCAAAATACGTTTTTATAATGTTCGTAACAGGAAGTGATTGTTTTGTCAGCGCCTAGGTATAATCTGCCATCATTGTTTGAGCGCCTGTAGGACCACGTGGGTGTCTCGTTTGTCTTGAGGCGGAGTGCTTGCGCCAGATGTGACTTTCTTTTGAATGTTATCTACCCTGCCACGGTTTTTCCGTAGGCCTGCGCATGACAAGAAAAGTTTTCTTACACACCCTGACATCACTACAGCTTGTTTGTATGTAATAGTAAACAGTTCACTGTCTTGATGATTTTTCACCTGCTGGTTTACACCGCCGTGCCACAGTACTGCCTTATATAGCACCAAACAAATAAGCATTTTGGATCTTAAATTCCCTTTTTTCGCATAATTCCTTACAGGTGTTTTTCAAATTGTCCTGGCCAACTTTCTCGAAACACTTAAAGCGTAGTGACAGTCAGGTCCTACGTACTTTAGTTAGAAAATTTTACCTGTACGAGATACTTATTCCTCACCTGCATTACACTTATTTTGCTTCATTTTTCTATGTTATGTGCGTCTCAGCCTCTTCCGAGAATTTTTGGTCTCTTTTGTTGCCTCTTCATCCCAAGTACCGGTTACAGCGGCAGATTTGTCATTACGTTTTCCATCTCCGTCGCAGGTTACCCAAATATTGCATGCGTTTAATGTATCTTTATGATAGCTTACGAATGCACGTAGTTCAGAAACATAATATTATGTGCATGTGCATACCATTATGTTTGTGAAATACAGACGGTGTAACTGATATGCTATTTTACGTACCTCAGAGTAATCTAAGCCATGTGGTTTGTATTCAGGATCCTCATCACTGTTGTCCAGGTCACTGAAAGATTCTTCATATTCTTGTAGCTGACATCGCAGACGATGTTCACGGGTTCCTAGTGGCGCACGCCATTTCACGTGTCAGTTATCACTATGTTTCGCTACAAGCAGACACTGGCGTTACCACGAAGCACCCCTGCCATCTGTTGAGATCATTCAGGAATTCTGCTCAGCACAAGTTTTTGTGCTCAACTCAACCACACATTATGAGCAATATCTCAGAATACAGGCTAGTGGCGCTGACCATTATGTTCCCCCGAGCAGCTCCAATTATCAGCATACAAATTTCGGTTGAATTTAGTTTGTTTAATAGATATGACAAAACTTATCAAAATATTTATAAAGTCACCATTTTGAAAATCATTGTCGAACCCCACTTAAATAATTTAAGTTTTTATGACCTTCAATATCATTAATTGCCTGCATAATTGGTAAAGAGTTAACTGAATTATTCCTCAAATATGTAAAATATTGAATTAAAAAAATTGGAATTATTAAAAAAAAAAAAGGCTGGCTAAAGGTATTTCTGTTTGTATATTTTATGTATATAATGAACGCTGTAAGCATATAAAACATGGGTGAATTATATTGAATTGTTTAATATATGTAACTGAATAACCTAATTTTATTAATTATACCCTGCTGTAACACTCCTAGCGTATACATTTGGGTGGGAATCGGTTGACTTATCCTCGAGATATATCATAGAACATTAATTTTTGCAAGTAAGGATCTTTATAATTGAAGGACAAAAAGGATATATATTAGGAAATTCTATAAATGTAGTTGATGAATTGTCGTTGCCAGTAAACAAAGTTAAGTTAAAATCGGTTACTTAATTTCCTAGATAATAGAATAATATTTTCATAGTCACCATTCTGTAAATAAATGTCTAGCAGACTTAAAACATATACGTTATCACAATTTATCACAGCACAACTTTTTCGCCAAACTTGATAGGAATCAGATGATTGTTTCCCGAGATATTTGTTTTTAATGTGGTTCTATATCATAAAATGGCGGAGAAATGAGATTCAGTATAGAAAAATTTTATTTTAATATATATACTGCCAGCATACAAAGTTCAGTTGAAATTTTTGTGATAGTTTTATTAGATATAACACACTGAAATAAAATATTTACAGGGCCACCATTTTGAAAATAAATGTCTGAGCAACTTAAAACATGTCAAATTACACGGTCTGCTGTAATTTCACTTGTTTGTCAAATTTGGTAGTAATCTGTCGGTTTTTTCCGGAGTTATGACATCAAACCTTTAATGATTATCATGTGACGCTATCTTACAAAATTTTAGACAAAAGAGACTTTGTGTGAATACATTTGATGGTTGTAATAAAGGCTGATCCACTAAAATTTTTTACCTCCGATGACGTCGTAACCGATATTACCAAACAAAATATGACACACATGTGTTTCACATCGAAGGGGACGTCATACGACATAGTTACGTTTTTGTATAGAAACGTAAGTAAACGTACCTTGCAATATGTGAATGTCGACAGCCTTTGTGCACATGATATTACAGTAGCTAATATTTTAAACGTTGAAGCGTTTCACATGTTGTGTAAATTATAGAGGAGTACTGTACATAATACAAATAAATATAATTTCTCTAGAAACAACGATAATTCTGGTGGCGTGAAGTCACATGTCTCTACTATACTCATTAAATACAAAGTTAACAGAAGTATAACTTATGGCGAAACTAAATTAATGCAAGTGTGTGGTGACGTTTCTCACAGTGTTTGCTTAAATGATTATGTTCTAACTAACGTCCATTTTCATTAAGCCAGTCCGCTGCTCGTTCCATCACTGATCGAAGTACCTCTGCCAGTGTGTTTGTATGTATGGAATAGCATGCAGCTACAATACGGTTTTTCATGTCTTCCGGTGTCTTTGGAAACTTCTGGTACAGTTCACCTTTGATATGTCACCAGAGAGAGAAATCTAACGGTGGTAGATCAGGTGACCGTGCTGGATAACACTGAACATATCTTAATCTCCCCACCCATAGATTTGGAAATAGATGCTGTGGTTAACATTTTACATTTAAGACATAATGAGCAGGAAACCCATCATGCTGATACCACATCACTTGACCTGTGTTCAGCGCGAAATCTTCCAACAATGCAGGCAAGGTTTCCCAAGAAACGCTCGTACTCTCGTCTATTCAGTGGCCTTTCAATTAAATAGGGGACAATGGTTTGTTGTCCGATGGTACCACACCATACATTGATACACCACTGGCGTTGATGTTCTACCTTTACGAAGCCAGTGAGTGTTTTACGGTGACCAAAAATAACTGTTCTGCTGATCGACGTTTCTATGGTTTGTAAAAGTTAATTCATCAGTGAGCATTACCCTCTCCATAAAGTTTTTACCATGCTGTAGGGTCCACTTTCGCTGTTAAAAGTTATTGCCGTGTAGCTCTTGATACAATGGCATATTACAGTGGTGGTAATGATGCCTGCGCAGAATGCGCAGCACACGTGTGTTGCTAATTCCAATCTGTCGTTACATTTAGCGAAAACTGGCCTAAAATTTACTGCAATAGCTGCAAGTACTAGAACTACTGCTGCTTTGCTTGTCACGCTCCTGTGGGAAAAGCTGCCAATAGCTGCAAGTACTAGAACTACTGCTGCTTTGCTTGTCACGCTGCTGTGGGAAAGGCTGCCAATAGCTGCAAGTACTAGAACTACTGCTGCTTTGCTTGTCACGCTGCTGTGGGAAAGGCTGCCAATAGCTGCAAGTACTAGAACTACTGCTGCTTTGCTTGTCACGCTGCTGTGGGAAAGGCTGCCAATAGCTGCAAGTACTAGAACTACTGCTGCTTTGCTTGTCACGCTGCTGTGGGAAAGGCTGCCAATAGCTGCAAGTACTAGAACTACTGCTGCTTTGCTTGTCACGCTGCTGTGGGAAAGGCTGCCAATAGCTGCAAGTACTAGAACTACTGCTGCTTTGCTTGTCACGCTGCTGTGGGAAAGGCTGCCAATAGCTGCAAGTACTAGAACTACTGCTGCTTTGCTTGTCACGCTGCTGTGGGAAAGGCTGCCAATAGCTGCAAGTACTAGAACTACTGCTGCTTTGCTTGTCACGCTGCTGTGGGAAAGGCTGCCAATAGCTGCAAGTACTAGAACTACTGCTGCTTTGCTTGTCACGCTGCTGTGGGAAAGGCTGCCAATAGCTGCAAGTACTAGAACTACTGCTGCTTTGCTTGTCACGCTGCTGTGGGAAAGGCTGCCAATAGCTGCAAGTACTAGAACTACTGCTGCTTTGCTTGTCACGCTGCTGTGGGAAAGGCTGCCAATAGCTGCAAGTACTAGAACTACTGCTGCTTTGCTTGTCACGCTGCTGTGGGAAAGGCTGCCAATAGCTGCAAGTACTAGAACTACTGCTGCTTTGCTTGTCACGCTGCTGTGGGAAAGGCTGCCAATAGCTGCAAGTACTAGAACTACTGCTGCTTTGCTTGTCACGCTGCTGTGGGAAAGGCTGCCAATAGCTGCAAGTACTAGAACTACTGCTGCTTTGCTTGTCACGCTGCTGTGGGAAAGGCTGCCAATAGCTGCAAGTACTAGAACTACTGCTGCTTTGCTTGTCACGCTGCTGTGGGAAAGGCTGCCAATAGCTGCAAGTACTAGAACTACTGCTGCTTTGCTTGTCACGCTGCTGTGGGAAAGGCTGCCAATAGCTGCAAGTACTAGAACTACTGCTGCTTTGCTTGTCACGCTGCTGTGGGAAAGGCTGCCAATAGCTGCAAGTACTAGAACTACTGCTGCTTTGCTTGTCACGCTGCTGTGGGAAAGGCTGCCAATAGCTGCAAGTACTAGAACTACTGCTGCTTTGCTTGTCACGCTGCTGTGGGAAAGGCTGCCAATAGCTGCAAGTACTAGAACTACTGCTGCTTTGCTTGTCACGCTGCTGTGGGAAAGGCTGCCAATAGCTGCAAGTACTAGAACTACTGCTGCTTTGCTTGTCACGCTGCTGTGGGAAAGGCTGCCAATAGCTGCAAGTACTAGAACTACTGCTGCTTTGCTTGTCACGCTGCTGTGGGAAAGGCTGCCAATAGCTGCAAGTACTAGAACTACTGCTGCTTTGCTTGTCACGCTGCTGTGGGAAAGGCTGCCAATAGCTGCAAGTACTAGAACTACTGCTGCTTTGCTTGTCACGCTGCTGTGGGAAAGGCTGCCAATAGCTGCAAGTACTAGAACTACTGCTGCTTTGCTTGTCACGCTGCTGTGGGAAAGGCTGCCAATAGCTGCAAGTACTAGAACTACTGCTGCTTTGCTTGTCACGCTGCTGTGGGAAAGGCTGCCAATAGCTGCAAGTACTAGAACTACTGCTGCTTTGCTTGTCACGCTGCTGTGGGAAAGGCTGCCAATAGCTGCAAGTACTAGAACTACTGCTGCTTTGCTTGTCACGCTGCTGTGGGAAAGGCTGCCAATAGCTGCAAGTACTAGAACTACTGCTGCTTTGCTTGTAACGCTGCTGTGGGAAAGGCTGCCAATAGCTGCAAGTACTAGAACTACTGCTGCTTTGCTTGTCACGCTGCTGTGGGAAAGGCTGCCAATAGCTGCAAGTACTAGAACTACTGCTGCTTTGCTTGTCACGCTGCTGTGGGAAAGGCTGCCAGTCTCGCGACATAAAGCTGTTGTGCGCTGATGTAGCATTTTCACCACTTTATCCACAAATTAAAATCATGTCGACCATTTCTTAATTTGTTAAACAGATTGTATTTGCCTACGAATAACGGAAAATATTTGCATGTTTTATCATGTACACATCCTACTGCATGGCAACTATACTAGTGAAATCAATGCTACAATATTGTGCCTCCAGAAACATCCATGTCCGTTCCCTTCATAGGTTCGCGAGCCATTAATACATCTAGGTCTACAACGTTTATAGTAAAACACGTACAATGCTTTATCACTCCGATGTCCTGCCCATAAATAAAGCAGGAAAGGTAGTGCTGATTCGACCGTGTGCAGAAATTGAAATCATCAGGGAGGCGCACGTAAGAGTGCATTTATAATTACATGTTCTTCCTCCGAGGAGAGACAAACAGGGTGGAAGGTTTACTTTTGGGCATGACAGTTAACACAGCCATTGCAGATAAAACATAGATAGGTTCCCATTTAATGTTATGGCTTCACAATTCATACACTACAAATTACGTACTTAAATAACACAAGTGATTACATTAAATTATGTCTCCTGCATAATTATATTATAGTTATGTGTCGTATTTTGTACGGTAATATCGGTTGGGATTTTATCGGAGGTGATACAGTCAAATGGGCCATCTAGTATATACTGCCAACATGCTAAGTTAAGTGGTAATTGATTTAATGTTAACATTAACACCATTTAAAAAATTAGTACCTGCCTACATTAAACATACCAGTTTACATCTCCTGCCGCAGTACTACTAGTGTGGTCAATTCGCTTTAAATAGGTAAATTTTTTCCCGAGATAAGTCATACAAAATTTAATTTATTCGTGTGGCTATATGTTACCAAATGGCCGGAAAAATAGGTTATATGTAGACACTTTTGATAATTTTAATATATACTGCCAGCATGCGGTGTTTTGTTGAAATTGATTCCATGTTTTCTACAATAAAGCATACAAAGTTATAGTGGCTATATGGCCGTTATTTTGAAAATAAGTGTCTAACTAATTTAAAACATACTAGTTTACATCATCTACCATAGTATTATTTCTTTGCCAAATTTTGTAGTAATCAGTCAATTGCTATCTTACATATCGGCGGACAAAATGGCTATGTGTTGGTGTTGGTATAATGCTGGTGATAAATACTTTTAGCTAACAAAATTTGGTCAAAATTGATTTTATGCATAGTTATATATCAAATATAACCTTAAACGTTTGTAAGGTCGTCATTTTGAAAGTGAGTACCGTATCAATGAAAATTTTTTGTTTATGGATACTAGTGTTACTTATTCGCCAACTTTGTGCGAGATTAGCTGGGGTAGTTTTCAAGATATAACCTAAAGATCAGACCTTTCTATGCGGCGCTATCTTCCAAAATAACCTGCCATAAAATATATCGATCTACAAATTCAATATTTACACTATAGCTGTCAACAGACAATTTTTTTTAATCGTTTCATTGGTTACCAAGATATAACATTTCTCCCAAAAATGTTTAAGTAGCCTCAATTCTGAAAGTAAGCTCCTTGTGTGGTCGAAAACTATAAAAGTCAAATGTCCTTTTTAGGTACTACAGGTGTACTGAGTTTTGTGAAATTTGGTTCACGTATGCAGAATTTTTAGGCCGGTATTACGATGACTTCACGTTACTCGTACCACGCATCACGGTACACGCTCACGTGTACTTAAAATTTGGTCCTTTTCGAAGTATATTATGATGCTTCACGTAAGCATATAACCTTCGTGTACTGAATAAAAATGTAGGGGGTAAGTTTTGTTGTTTTTCAGATTGATTCTCTCAAATATTTTTTGTATTCATATGTATTTGTGTTTTAATATTGATGTGGCAAGAACAAGTTTGCGAAAGTGTGAAGATCGTAATTAATACAACCTCTGAAAGCAACTATATCATCTTAACTTCGAGAACAAAATGTTTGTGGGAGGTGAAGAAACGTTCGTCTACGTGGAATAAATTGAAGGTAATAAACTTAAATATGTAGGGAAAATTAAATTTTTCTTCAATGAAATAGGTTTACTAAAAATTTCAAACTTATCTGTAAACATTCTGTATTTCATGCAAGCACTTCATGATGCTTTACGTAACCACCATAATCTTTGCATACTGAATGAAAATGAAGGGGATAAGTTTTATGGTTTTTGGAATTAAAAATGCTCGAATTTCTTGTTATACATGTATATTTGTGTTTTAATATTGATGTGGCAAGACCGGGTTTCGGCAGTATGACGTTCGTGATTAATATAAATTTTAAAAAGAACTAGGTCTACAACATCGTCATAACCTCAAGAACGAACTGTCTCTGGGAAATGTAGAGAGTTTTTCATGTACATGGAAAATACTAATTTGGTTTAATGGAATGAGTTTACTAAAAATTACAAATGTCACTGCGAACATTCTGTATTTTATGAATGCATTTTTCAACCTCTGAGAAATGTAATTAATAAACTGTAACAATGTAAGACTCGCTAAATTTTTAGGGATTATGAAATAAATTATTTTAGCCTAACTTCTATTACACTTTCTTCCCCATTCCCAGGAGAAAATTACATAGGATACCAGTCATGATGAATAAAAAACGAGCAGATGACATTGCGAAAATAAAAGAAAACTTGTGGAAAGCAAAGATAACACAACATTCGTATTTCGATTGGCCAGCCAGATCACGTGGTGCAGAGTTACGTATCACGTGTCACACAAAAGTTAGACATTGACAAGCTTTTCCATCATATGAACGTTACGTGAAATGTTAGTAATATGTCTCCTTGGAACACATTAGTCAATGTATAGCCGGCTTACGTGAATGTGTTGCTCGTTACGTGTTACGTGAAACGTGAACTCGAGGGAAGGACGCACGCATGCACAGACAAACATATATACACATATGCACAGACACAAAGACTGGAAAGTGACCTCATATGCTTTTCTTTACTTTGGAAAAAAGGCTGACAATTCCGTTACATTACAATAGAGAATCCGTTTGAACTAGGACATATTGAACAAGTTTCTACAGTTTAAATCCTACATTCCGAACGAAAGAAAGCTTGATAAGATAACTTTCTTATAGTGTTGACATGTGACAGATTAGGAGTATTAGTGCGGCACTGTCCCACAACTCCCCCGCCTGCATAACCAGTGTAGGGACTTAGAGACA
>NQII01000401.1:611574-628183 GCA_002778355.1 Clitarchus hookeri | reverse complement strand
TCAATTTTGACCGTGCAGATAGGTTAGATCAGTAGACCATCGAGCAGTCAGTTGAATATAGCCACGCAGAGAGAGGTCAGCCACCCCAAGGGTGGCAGGGGGGTTGGAAATCGGACCCTCGGCCACGTCAGTGCGTCAGTAGAGCAGTCCAGGGGAGACAACAGCAAATTTGGGCCTTTGCCAAGGCCGCCCAGTTCACTGGAGCTCATCCCCAGCTGACAGCATACCAGCACCAACAGCAGAGTAGTTAAGTATCAAGTAGCCGCCCAGAGAAGTCCCCCTCCACCATGAAGTCACCGCAGTTAATATGAGTAGCCAAATTAGAGTACCACACCTCGGAAGTGTTGATGTATGTTTTTTTTGTTCTAACTCGAGACAATATAATTATCCAGTTAAGTGAAACATCCAAAGACTACCTTATTGATAAACCTTTTACCTTCTAGGCACCTCATAGTCTATGCCTGGAGGAATTAACTACGACTCTATAAACCACACTGTATTCCACAGTGGCTTGGCATCAAGTAAAATAGTCACGCCTAGCGTGGGGCCTAGATACGCGAACATTAATTGAATTGGCTTCCCAACTGTGTAGCATTAAGTTAAGTTGGCTTCTCCAACGTGGAGCCCAACCCTGTCAAGTTAAATTGGCGCCCTGACAGGTGGTGTAATGTCAGTGTGCGTGTTTGTATGCGTCTGTGATTGCGTGTGCCTCTGCTTGTGTCTACCCCTAGAAAATGGTTGAAAGCGTGAACCATATTTCACCAACCTAGATATAAATGTAGTATATGGTAATGTCACTCGTATTTTTCCCTTGATCTTCTTATATGATGGTCAAAAATGTTTTGTATTAGCACATTCAATGATTATCATAAATACTGCAACTGTACAAAGTAAAATCAAAACCGGTTACATAGTTTCGGAGATAAAGCACAAAATATTTTCAGCATTTTATAGCTCATACATTATATATGACCTGCTGTTTGAGTTCAGATCCAGTTCACAGAAATTGCAGAGAGTATTTCGTTAATAAGTAATGTTGTGTAGAGCGCTGCAATTTCTAAATTTTTTTTTCCTTCCAAGAAACTTGTACTGTCACGTTCTATGATAGTTTCATGGAACTCATATTTTTCGAAGTTAAGAACCACTCAGAAATGGAACATTACGGTTTCGAACACAATAAGCTATTTAAGCTAACATAAAAAAACATATCTTCCCATAACTCTTTATATTATAACTGACACACTGGCATACTCACATTGAAGTTGACAGCTATATTGGAAAAGTAGTACAAATACTGGAGATGGTATTAAAAGAGTACTACTTAAAGTTGTAGACACTGGATTTATTAAATTTAATTGATGTTGATTTTAAAGCTTATAAGAGTAATAAATGTAATATTAGTACGATATTTATGCTCCTTAGAATTCTGCAGTTATACTTGATTGATGCTATAATAACGTAACCGGGTCTACACAACGCCGACTTGATAGATGGCCGTGTGATGTCAATCCGAGCGCATGACGTCACGCACATTAGGCCAATGGCCACCAGATGAAGCTTCGTTCGAATGGACGCGTTATTATGCTGCGATTTTTACCGGTAATTCAAAACTTTTCAGGAAGATACAGTGTACATGAAACATATCATATTGAAATATTTTTTAGTGTTATGTTCCCACTGCAGATGTGGTTACAAGAACGGCCCAAAATTGCTGGTATTTAAATTTCCGAATGGGGAAGAGAGCAAAACAAAATGTGTATGTGCTCTACCACCGAAAAATTTCCAGTCTAGCAAACAGTCAAGAGAAAGTATTTGCTTTTTTAAAATGAAGACAAAAAATATATCTAACTTTCACGTTGCTAAGAAAAGATAGCAGAAATATGGTACTTATTATTTATTCAACTCTGAAAACCACTAACTGGCTATAACCACAACAATGAATTTCAAATAAGACATGAATAAATATTATTTTTATATTTACACATTAAAATTTAGAGGAATAGTGATTTTTAAAATATTTAATTATGGCGTACACTTATTTTTACCATTTGATGATACCTTATTTACTACACGCGATCATTTAATACTTCAGTTGAAAATATACTGAAATTTCGGGCAATGTATAAACCATCTAAATATTATCTAATTTAAAAATAAAATAATCCGCTTTAGTCCATATACTTCAATGCTGCAAGTTATTCATCACCTACGGGTTATAATAACTTTTGTCTCAACCGTACAAACATATTATTATACATATTTAGAGTACAGCTACGTTTTCTTGCCCTCTTCATTCAATGGTAATCTCAGCAGTAATAGCTGATGATTCTCTTATATTCGAAGTGTAAACCCAGGATTTAAATACGTAAAATGCTTTCGGTAATATTATTTTCGCACTTTTAGCCCCATTAAATAAACTACAAATATTATTTTTATGTTCACGATCATGCATTTAAAATAATGTTCTTATATATACCCAAGCTCATGCAACCATGTGAGTGTAAAAGATTGGCAAATCCCTATCATTTATTAGCAAATAGGGTAGTATGACTAGGGTTGCCACCCGTACTTTATAATAAAGTATTGTACTCTANGTGTCACCTTCCCCCATCCAACCTTCAGGAACCAGGGCACGTTTTTTGAAAGGCATTGTTGTGCCCTAACCCCCTTCCTCAACAAGGCGACACATGCTGACAATTAGGGAGGGAAGCTAAAGTGCATATAAGCCTCTTTGCAGGGATGGTGGGTCTAGAGTCAATTTTGACCGTGCAGATAGGTTAGATCAGTAGACCATCGAGCAGTCAGTTGAATATAGCCACGCAGAGAGAGGTCAGCCACCCCGAGGGTGGCCGGGGGGTTGGAAATCCGACCCTCGGCCACTTCAGTGCGTCAGTAGAGCAGTCCAGGAGAGACAACAGCAAATTTGGGCCTTTGCCAAGGCCGCCCAGTTCACTGGAGCTCATCCCCAGCTGACAGCATACCANGGAGACAACAGCAAATTTGGGCCTTTGCCAAGGCCGCCCAGTTCACTGGAGCTCATCCCCAGCTGACAGCATACCAGCACCAACAGCAGAGTAGTTAAGTATCAAGTAGCCGCCCAGAGAAGTCCCCCTCCACCATGAAGTCACCGCAGTTAATATGAGTAGCCAAATTAGAGTACCACACCTCGGAAGTGTTGATGTATGTTTTTTTTGTTCTAACTCGAGACAATATAATTATCCAGTTAAGTNAGAGTACCACACCTCGGAAGTGTTGATGTATGTTTTTTTTGTTCTAACTCGAGACAATATAATTATCCAGTTAAGTAAAACATCCAAAGACTACCTTATTGATAAACCTTTTACCTTCTAGGCACCTCATAGTCTATGCCTGGAGGAATTAACTACGACTCTATAAACCACACTGTATTCCACAGTGGCTTGGTATCAAGTAAAATAGTCACGCCTAGCGTGGGGCCTAGATACGCGAACATTAATTGAATTGGCTTCCCAACTGTGTAGCATTAAGTTAAGTTGGCTTCTCCAACGTGGAGCCCAACCCTGTCAAGTTAAATTGGCGCCCTGACAGGTGGTGTAATGTCAGTGTGCGTGTTTGTATGCGTCTGTGATTGCGTGTGCCTCTGCTTGTGTCTACCCCTAGAAAATGGTTGAAAGCGTGAACCATATTTCACCAACCTAGATATAAATGTAGTATATGTTAATGTCACTCGTATTTTTCCCTTGATCTTCTTTTATGTTGGGCAAAAATGTTTTGTATTAGCACATTCGATGATTATCATAAATACTGCAACTGTACAAAGTAAAATCAAAACCGGTTACATAGTTTCGGAGATAAAGCACAAAGTATTTTCAGCATGCTATAGCTCATACATTATATATGACCTGCTGTTTGAGTTCAGATCCAGTTCACAGAAATTGCAGAGAGTATTTCGTTAATAAGTAATGTGTAGAGCGCTGCAATTTCTAAATTTTTTTTTCCTTCTAAGAAACTTGTACTTTCACGTTCTATGATAGTTTCATGGAACTCATATTTTTCCAAGTTAAGAACCACTCAGAAATGAAACATTACGGTTTCGAACACAATAAGCTATTTAAGCTAACATAAAAAAACATATCTTCCCATAACTCTTTATATTATAACTGACACACTGGCATACTCACATTGAAGTTGACAGCTATATTGGAAAAGTAGTACAAATACTGGAGATGGTATTAAAAGAGTACTACTTAAAGTTGTAGACACTGGATTTATTAAATTTAATTGATGTTGATTTTAAAGCTTATAAGAGTAATAAATGTAATATTAGTACGATATTTATTCTCCTAAGAATTCTGCAGTTATACTTGATTGATGCCATAATAACGTAACCGGGTCAACACAACGCCGACTTGATAGATGGCCGTGTGATGTCAATCCGAGCGCATGACGTCACGCACATTAGGCCAATGGCCACCAGATGAAGCTTCGTTCGAATGGACGCGTTATTATGCTGCGATTTTTACCGGTAATTCAAAACTTTTCAGGAAGATACAGTGTACATGAAACATATCATATTGAAATATTTTTTAGTGTTATGTTCCCACTGCAGATGTGGTTACAAGAACGGCCCAAAATTGCTGGTATTTAAATTTCCGAATGGGGAAGAGAGCAAAACAAAATGTGTATGTGCTCTACCACCGAAAAATTTCCAGTCTAGCAAACAGTCAAGAGAAAGTATTTGCTTTTTAAAATGAAGACAAAAAATATATCTAACTTTCACGTTGCTAAGAAAAGATAGCAGAAATATGGTACTTATTATTTATTCAACTCTGAAAACCACTAACTGGCTATAACCACAACAATGAATTTCAAATAAGCCATTAATAAATATTATTTTTATATTTACACATTAAAATTGAGAGGAATAGTGATTTTTTAAATATTTAATTATGGCGTACACTTATGTTTACCATTTGATGATACCTTATTTACTACACGCGATCATTTAATACTTCAGTTGAAAATATACTGAAATTTCGGGCAATGTATAAACCATCTAAATATTATCTAATTTAAAAATAAAATAATCCGCTTTAGTCCATATACTTCAATGCTGCAAGTTATTCATCACCTACGGGTTATAATAACTTTTGTCTCAACCGTACAAACATATTATTATACATATTTAGAGTACAGCTACGTTTTCTTGCCCTCTTCATTCAATGGTAATCTCAGCAGTAATAGCTGATGATTCTCTTATATTCGAAGTGTAAACCCAGGATTTAAATACGTAAAATGCTTTCGGTAATATTATTTTCGCACTTTTAGCCCCATTAAATAAACTACAAATATTATTTTTATGTTCACGATCATGCATTCAAAATAATGTTCCTATATATACCCAAGCTCATGCAACCATGTGAGTGTAAAAGATTGGCAAATTCCTATCATTTATTAGCAAATAGGGTAGTATGACTAGGGTTGCCACCCGTACTTTATAATAAAGTATTGTACTCTATTTCGGTTAAACGTACTTTATACTTTATGAGGACAATAAAGTACGTGAAAATACTTTATTTTACCTATTTCGACGTTTGAAGGTTTCATTTAATTGTTTACGAAAAAAAAATAAAAAGGTAAAGCGAATATTGCGTGGAACAGAACGCATCGCGTCGATAAAATTAAATGCAAAGCAGCACTGTCGCTTTTGAACGTAACCTAAAATGTCAATGTCAAATAACATTATCATGTCAACTTGTCCACTTGTGTGTGTAACTTGTGTTGCTGTTGGTTTTGGAAAATTTCGAAGTTCAAATTATTGTTTTCCGTTTTTGCTTGGTGTGTAGTGTTGTACGTATACATTGTGTGTGATAATTCTTCAGTTATGGATGCAGATAACTGTATCTCTCTAAGTACACCTAAAAAACGATTACTGGAATCGGATCATACAAAGCAAACAAAACGAAGGCAAAAGTACAAAAGCCTGTGGGAAAAAGAACATGGTGCTTGGTTATCCAATGACCCTCAAAACGAATTTAATGCGAAATGCAAATTATGCGGAGTGATTTTCACTATTGCTTCAGCTGGAATAGGACAGGTAAGTGGAAAAAAACTGAATCTTACATTAGATTACAATGTGTGCATATTGTGTGAGTAGGTATGTATGAGTGGGACAAACGAGCATGCATGGAAAGTATCACTATCATCATAATAAATCTTTGATTTCTTGGTGGTGGCACGGTGGTGGTGAGGTGACGGGTTTATTATTGGTTTGCAGGTTAAGCAACATCTGGAAACAAAACAGCATAAAACGAAAACTGAGCTGAAAAAATCAAGTGGACTGCTTGACAAATTTGTTGGGCTTGCTTCTGCTTCCACTTCGTCTCAAAGTTCATTTTGCAGTGATAAAGACAATGTTACAGCTGCTGAGCTAGCCTTAACTTATCATACGGTTAAGCATAATTTATCATACAATAGTATGGACTGCACCGTTAAGTTAAATAAAATAATTTATGTTAATTCGAGCACAGCCACAAGTATTCGTCTTGCTAGGACAAAAATGGAAGCTCTTGTTACGGAGGTGTTGGGGCCATATTCTTTACAATATGTAATAGACGATTTGAATTCAGATAATTTATTTTTCTGCATACAAACGGATGCTTCCAACAAGAAAAATATAAAACTTTTCCCATTGGTTGTTCAATATTTTACAGCAAAACATGGCATTCAAAGTAAATTAATTGATTTCTATGAAAACAGCAATGAATCAGCTGATGGCATGTTTCATGCAATTGAGAGGTCAATAGAGCAATGTAAATTATCTTTTGGTAATATATCTGGACTAAGTGCAGACAATACAAATGCCAATTTTGGAATTAACCACTCATTATTTACAAACATTAGAGGTTTGGTGCCAGACTTGATCAAGGGAAATTGTCATGCTCATATAGTGCACAATTGCATGAAACATGCCATGAACTTTTTGCCCTATGACATTGAGAATGTTATCCTTAAAATCTATGCTCATTTTTCTCACTCGGCTGTTCGGAGAGAAGAATTGAAAAAATTCATAGAATCAGTAGATGGAGATTTTCATGAACTCAAACGCCATGTAGGAACCAGGTGGCTCTCTCTCCTACCTTGTGTAGATACAATATTGTTAAATTGGAGAGCAATTAGAAATTATTTTGTGAGCTTAGGAGAAGACTGCCCCATGATTATACATAATTTATTATTGCTGAATACCAGTGATAATCATGACTTGATTGATGTTTACTTGCATTTTTGTAGTCATATTTTAAACGTGTTTAATAAAACTGTAAAATTCTTAGAAGGGAATAACATAACAATTTTGGATGTATACAATATTATGCACAATCTTAGAAAAGAATTAGTGAAAAGAAAAGAAGATCTCTTCTTTGGGTATGAAACTGGAAAGAAGATTAAACAAATTGAAATGTCCTCTCCTGAAGTTAGTCAGAAAATTCATAGCAATTTTAAATTGTTCATTGACAAAGCCTTAGGTTACCTGGATAAATGGTTTGACTTCAGTGAAACAAATTGGCTCTTTTCCCTAAGCAAGATAAATTTAAAGAATTGTGTTGAATATGAAAACTTTACTTGCTTAGTTGAAACTTTGAAACTCCATAAACTCCAGATCAATATGGATGAACTCTATGGAGAAGTTTCTTTATTGAAAGAGGTTTATGCACATGTTAATGATTCAAAAGATTTTACAGAATCATCTACATCAGAGAAGTGGCAAAAGATTTTACAAAGCAGTAATGATTTAGTGAATGTATATAAAATTGTCTCTTTTCTGCTGTCCATTCCCGCCACTTCAGCATTTACAGAGAGAGTTTTTTCTCTGATGAATGCTAAGTGGCGGGGCGAACGAAACCGAGCGTCCTTAAACTTAATAAAAAATGAATTATTTATATATTTAAATATGAACATAGATTGTAAACACGCCGTGAAAACGTTCTTTGACAATAAATATTTGTTAGATGTTGCCAGAAGGAACAAAATATATATATGGAAAAATAATAGTAGGTTAAATAAATAATACTCTATTTTAAGATGTTGTAATTTTTTTTACCTTAGAAAGGAAATATACTCTATTTGCTTGAAAAAAAGGTGGCAACCCTAAGTATGACGTTAAAATACGTATATTAGAACATAACAACGAATCTGCAATATAACAAATTTGGCCTATATCCCAGTCACAACCACATTAAAACACGAGTTAAGGCGGGTAGTATTTTTTAAAAAATATAAATGAAATTAATAACGAAGGCATATTGTTAAATACTTAAGGAACACAACAACTGAATAAAAAAAATATAATATTTAGGAATAAGTAATAAAAACTAAACACTTTGTTGTAACATCAGTCTTATAAAATTTTTGCTGCACTTACGTACTCGTCATGTTTTCTAATATTATTTATTGCAGTTTCATCTCGCCGTTCACTTAATGGATACGTAAGATGTGCTCGCGCTCCCTTGTTACATTCCCATATATAAATGTTTCTGAAACATCACTGCAATGGGGAACTTGAATTAAGCTCTCGATAACACAGACAATCTGACCAAATTCTGAACTAAATTCATCTTAGGACCCCATAATAGCAAATAAATAATGCTTTATACAAACTGGTTCTGTGCCGTTGGGCTGTTTGCTCATAATTAATTAAACTGTCACTATACCTTATTATGAAATACATATTTGAGCATTTTAGAAATCGGATTATGTTCATGTACCGCCTCCACCACCAACATAGGTGTGATTAGCTGCAGAAACTATTTCTCGTATAAATTAGACACAGTAATTCTATGTAATTTCTGTTATTTAATAGTCCTGTAAATGAAGTGAAAGCTTATATTATTCACGGTTAGACACCACTGGGAATCACACCCAACACCCCATGATAAATTTGAAGGATTCAACGTAGACTGTATACTTATCCTCGTTCTTATACAGAAAATCGTGTCACTCAGCTGCCAAAATAATTGTTAGTAGTCTACGACTATAAGAGTTTTCTCTGTTGTAAATACGTTACACATATAATGTTGTCCTTTACGAAGATAATGCAATTTTACTGATTTTTACTTCTGGTGCACAAACATAATTAAGCTTATCAGTTATTTATGGCAATACGTGCATGCTGAATTTCCTCATAAAGAAAAACAGTACTGGAAAAAAAAACTCTGAAATGTTAATTTGCATTTATACGTTATTAGTTGATATATCATCCAATTTCAATTTGAACATTTTCAGCCAGGGCAAGAGACAAACGTGTATAGCTTCGTCGAAGAAAAAGTAACATTAAAAGTATTGCAGTCGTCTAAAGAATAGCTCCGAATCAATGTAGAAAGAAAATCGAAGAAAATGAACTGCGTTTTCACGAAAATTTGGGCAAAATTTTGTAGAACTATATTGCGACGACAAATTTGTCGGATATCTGTAGGTTAATGTATATATTTTTTGGATTGTGTGTAGGTATGAAACAAATCTGAACTAAAACATATTTAATCANATCTGTAGGTTAATGTATATATTTTTTGGATTGTGTGTAGGTATGAAACAAATCTGAACTAAAACATATTTAATCATATAGTAATGTTCGTACTACGTATTTCACGGTTTTGAATGAGTCCGCTACGCTGTAAAGTTACTGTATACGTAATAAAGAGAATGCAATTTAAGTACACTTTGTTGTGAATTAAGTACTTATCACAAAAGGGGAGGTTTGTAACATTGTCTGGGATACATATTTTGAGACTTGTTTGACAAATAGGCCCTGCTTCATGATGCAATGTTTCTTTTTTCAAGTAGGCTATAACTAATGCCTGCCAAGAATGTAACGCAAAATATGTGATTTTTAAAGGAATATTAAACACTAGTTTTTGAAGTAAGAAGCATGGGATCGACATTCAATGCTAGAATTACAATAATTTTTTTTTAATGCAGTGTATAAAGGACACACCTCAGTAACTAAATTAATGTTTGCTGTCACCCGTGTACAACATGTAAAAAAAAATTGCACTCAGTCTACGTAAAACTACGTATACTTACTAACAACTCTGGTCTGATAGCGCGGCGCAACATGATGGAATGGGGGGGGGGAGGATCACCCGCAAGTGATGTCGCATCAGTGCTCACGTGTCTTTTATATAGTCAGTGTTGGTTTATGAGAACGTTAATATTACACATGGCAGAAGGATACAAAATAGTTCAGTTAACCTCTAACTGTTAATATCACCAATACACGTTTAAGTTCAGTGCGTTTAGTGTAACTACAATGGCTGCTACTTCCAAACTTAATTTTTGAATGTATTTTAAACAGTAAATTAATATTCAGTTTGTTAAGACGTACACATTTTAACTTAGATTATTGTCTCTGACGTCTTGTTTCAGTTGTTCATGGGCAGGAGGAATGCCCTCACAATGCGTACGCAGTGCGGGCAACGAATATTGCAAGTTTCTTTAGCAATTTACTCTCAATTAAAAATCATAATATTTGATAACAAATTTTGGTTCGCACTTGAAAGCCATGCTTCTTTTCTTTCGTTGCCATTTAGACATCTTTCTTCAGTGTGTAATATCTTGCCTGGTCATTAATCAAACAAATTGTTTTCACGTTTCAGCTAAACAACTTCATAAAAATGTAAGAAACGTAACTACTTTACTATTACGCTTGGTTTTACTTTAATATGTATAAGAAAAGAGCCAACCTCGGTGACTACTAATTCCAACATTTCAAGTATGATAAGATGGTTTGGCTGACAAATTTACCACGTGCGAGCCAGATATTCTTTACGTTACATGGAAAAAATTTAGGAGACAGCCGCATTTTTTTTAAGATCGGTTTCAAAAGCAGTCGATTATCTGTGCACCAACGATACGTAAAAATAAATATAACATATANGCAACGAATATTGGAAGTTTCTTTAGCAATTTACTCTCAATTAAAAATCATAATATTTGATAAAAAATTTTGGTTCGCACTTGAAAGCCATGCTTCTTTTCCTTTCTTTGCCATTTAGACATCTTGCTTCAGTGTGTAATATCTTGCCTGGTCATTAATCAAACAAATTGTTTTCACGTTTCAGCTAAACAACTTCATAAAAATGTAAGAAACGTAACTACTTTACTATTACGCTTGGTTTTACTTTAATATGTATAAGAAAAGAGCCAACCTCGGTGACTACTAATTCCAACATTTCAAGTATGATAAGATGGTTTGGCTGACAACTTTACCACGTGCGAGCCAGATATTCTTTACGTTACATGGAAAAAATTTAGGAGACAGCCGCATTTTTTTTTAAGATCGGTTTCAAAAGCAGTCGATTATCTGTGCACCAACGATACGTAAAAATAAATATAACATATANATTTTTTTTAAGATCGGTTTCAAAAGCAGTCGATTATCTGTGCACCAACGATACGTAAAAATAAATATAACATATATTTTTTGTTGTAATAGAATGTCTTAATTAAATACTTTAATTACTATTGGCTTCTTTCTGTGGTGTTTTTCTCAATATAATTGGATAGCTTGAAAATATTTTTATTCTCGCATATCCTCAGAGGTCGTAGAGTTATGACGAATCTTATTCCACCTGTCACATTGCTACTTTTAAGTGACAGCTTATTCAGTGTCATGGGTCACAAAAAGTTGAGAAAATGAATTGCTCTTTTTATACCCTATATGCTCTAAGGAATTGTTCCCGAGTTTGTAGGGTTGTAGTAACTAATTGTAACAATGTCTCTTTTTCTTTCGACTCTAGGGAAAAAAGAGAGTGAGAAGGAGGGAGCAGAAAAGAAAATATGATCCCTAACATGCCTTAGCCGTCGCTGCGAATAAATACAAGTCTCCCAGAGGAAAAGGTCGAGAAAATTACCATTGCATGCGAACGAGACAGAGGGCAAGAAGACGTACACGGAACCAACGGAGAAGGAGCCATGTGATTCATTCAAGGAGCACGGATAGAAAGGGTTATTCCCTTCCCTTGCGTTGCCCTCTGCGGGAAGTTTATGTTTGCGATGTATCTCGTGGACTCGCATCTCTTATGAAAGGGGACAGGGCACGAGAAGCGGGAAGAAGGTTCGAGGACGGGGTAGTTGTGGTCGTTGGTGAAGAAGGGGCGAGAAGGGAGATCTTGGTTAAAACGTGACGGAAGAAAAACCCAGGGACTCTGTTTGATAGAAGACCCCGCGGTAGATTGATGGCATCTTTGGAGCAACTCGATGAGGAATTCTTCTTCTAGAATGCAAATCCAATACCCCCCACCCCCCTCCCTCTTTCGCGGAATTACCCTATCCATTCTGCCACCGGCGCATACAAAGCGGGTGGAGTCTGTTCGGAAATATTCCCACTTGTCCCTCCGTCACTGTCTCGTCCCTCGAAACGTGAGGTGTTCTGTTTGCTTTGACGTCGGACATTCCCCGTTGCTGGTGGAAACTCCACAACGGACGGTACATCACCGCAAGGCCCCTGGAATGCTTCCGGTGTCGGATCCCCCATTAATTTCTGCGGTCGCTCTGATGCTCTGCCGGCTGCAAATGAACTTCCCCGCCGGTTCCAGCCGCAGCAAGCGAGCAGACGGTCTTTGTGTGCCACTCTCCCGACCTTTGATGAATTTCTGTTCGCTGCTAAATGCATTGTGCTATGGCAATTTTTCTAGAAAGCGGGTTTTCACTTCTTCATTTCGTTACACCTAAACGTTCTCACTCACTACCTATGGAAAGATTCGATCACAAAGTCTCCATGACGACAATAGAGCACTCTTATACCTTACCAAGGAGAGTAAAACCATAATTTTTTAATTTAACTAGTTCTGTGGTACCAATTATTCCGTAAATATTTACTTTATTTTATATATTTGTAATATATATTTGTTTAGTACATAGATGAAGTGCAAATAAAAGTGGTTAAGTAAATTACAAAGACTAATTGCGCGAGTTATGGGTGTTTTAATCGATATCTTTCAACATACAAATTTCAAAGTCTTGCATAATAATCATATTTTGTTACAGTTCGAATTAATTATTGATATAAACATGATAATACCAATAACTTTCATATAAAATCTCCACGTGATTAGCGCATAATTTTATTTACTTTTTTCCGATTAAATTCAAATTAGAAGTAGCGAAAACTTAACCCTTTATTCCAGGCTCACAAAGAACCAGATTCCAAATAAATAGATTCGTATCGTTCAAATGACATAAAGAAATAATTCAGCGTAAATCATACATAATAAAAAAATAGCTTTTATAAATTATTTTGGCACACAATTTTAGGTTAAAATGACAATAATTATGCTAATAAATTAATACTTACATAATTATTAACTGATATGTTTTATTTTATAAAAAAAAATTTAATTTGTGCAACAAAATTGTGAATTTTATTCAAAACATAGAAAACGAGATGTTACGAAAATTACTAATGTGATGGGAGAAGCGGTCAGTTTGTACATAATAACGTTGTTCTTACACATGTTTTATTGCCTTAATCTTATATAATATTTATAGTGATATTCTATTGGCTGGTATTATTTTTTACCAATGCGAATCCCAGCCTTATTGAATAGTAAAATAAATATTTGAGGAATTGCAAATTATATTATAATATACCCCGTCGGACAGCTGGAGGTATATTAAAAAAATAGAAATGAGAAAATAAAGTAATTTTTAACAAACGGTGGTCTTCGTTATAGGTATTTCACAATAAAGTGAGACTCTTTATATCAACCCATTAAAATATTACTGTCTGTAACTGTATACATTTTAACGTAAGCATTGCCCGCAAAGCTCATAGTAATGTTGGCAGCGAATTAGGAGAAGTAGATCGAGGTCTTAACGCCTCACTAGACCCAATATTTATCATTAACGGCTGCTGAAATTTACAACATAATCTAATTTTTGCTCACACGTGAATTAATATAACTTAATAATAACACATTTTTATTTCTAACAAGTTATAGGGTCCATTGTTTTGTTTACTATTTTTTTTTTTTACTTCTTTCACATTCCCGTGTTAAAATGTTCGGAATTCCGTGAATTTATGTAGCAGTGTCTGTCCGTTACCTGGTTAGTTTCGTAAGTGCCTTGAGCCACTTGATTTATGCGGAATTTCGTATCCTCCGATATAAAATATTAATTTGAATAATANTTTCGTAAGTGCCTTGAGCCACTTGATTTATGCGGAATTTCGTATCCTCCGATATAAAATATTAATTTGAATAATAGAGAAAAATATTTAGGCCTATATCAGTTGTCAATGAAGTGGTTCATTTCATAGGTAATTTGTGTTTGCTGTATTTAGACGTTGTTTATATCTGCCGAAGTCTAACATTTTACATAACTTTGGCCACGCGCATTTAATTATATTTGCAACAGTTCCTTTTTTTTTTAGCAAGTTTGGAGCTTTAATGGATGCGTGTTATTATTAACGTGACTATCACGAACATTTTACTAATCGATACCTTGGAACGTNTTTGGAGCTTTAATGGATGCGTGTTATTATTAACGTGACTATCACGAACATTTTACTAATCGATACCTTGGAACGTATTTCATTAGTTTGTAACAAATAGAGCTATGAAATTGCTTTTACATGTAAAATATACCTGCTCTACTTTTGATATATTTTCATAGATACTTGATGTTTTGTTAAACCTTCCTATGTGTCCAGGCCAACATAAAGAGTGAGCATTCAGAGCTGACACCAAATACTTAATGTCGGTAGTGACAATTTGATGCTGCATTAAATGCGTAAATGTAATTTCATGAAATGNGCTGACACCAAATACTTAATGTCGGTAGTGACAATTTGATGCTGCATTAAATGCGTAAATGTAATTTCATGAAATGCATTGTCATCAGTTTTTTTTTATTATTCCAATGAAATTACTTTCATATCGCTGTAGTCATTCACATAAATAAATAAAAGTAATTTTCTCGTAAGAAATGTTAAGATCAATTTTATGTCTTAAGACCCTGTAAAAACTAAATTTGTCGGGACAGATTTTCACGAAACTTACATCTACTATATAAAAATAAGTCGGGTTTTCCTTCCTGACGCTATAACTCCAGAACGCACGAACCGATTTCCACGGTTTTGCATTCGTTGGAAAGGTCTCGGGCTCCGTGAGGTTTATAGCAAAGAAAATTCAGGAAAAATTTTAACAGNAAAAAAAATAAGTTATTCGTTTCCTAACATTTCAATTGGAAACCATCAAATCAATCACGTGTATTGTGCAAATTTTTATTCAATTTCAACAGCAGGCATTTGTCTTTAAGGTGGTAAGTTGAACTGTGTAAATTATGTGGATCGTGCATTTGAGGTTAAATTCACCACTCTGTCCATAGTCCAAAATGCCTAGAGGACGACGTGCGAACATCGGCCGCCGCACGAGACATGCAAGCCAGCAACAAGTGTATTCACAGAACTTAAGCGAAGAAAGACAAAATATAATAAGAGAAAATGCCCGATTGAGACAACGCGTGAGCACACGAAGATCATTGGCATCATACAATCGCTTGGCATTCCAATATGATCCCACTGCGAACTACAGTGATGATGAAAATTTAGATATTGGACCAATGACGACTATATGCCGATATTGCAATGCGTTAAAGTTCAAAAGAGAAACGGCTGGATTGTGCTGCGCAAGTGGAAAAGTCAAACTGGATCCATTACTTACACCACCACAGCCACTGAAACCATTGTTCGATGGAAGTGATCCCGATTCCAGCCATTTTCTTCAACACATCCTTGAATACAATAACTGCTTTCGCATGACTTCCTTTGGAGCTAATATCATTCGAGAAGGCGGCTTCATGCCGACTTGCAAGGTAAAAGATACAACACACATAACCAATCACTCCTATGTTACACCTATGTTACAACTTACAACTTACTATGTTTGTTTGCAATTACAGATACAAGGACAAATATATCATTTGCATGGTTCAATGGTGCCAACACCAGATGAACCGCATCAATTTCTGCAAATATATTTCATTTCGTCGATGGTGGATCAGCTGAATGTGCGGTGCAATATACAGGGAACACAACAGTTAAAGAGACGAATTATTGAACAGTTGCAAGCATTTTTTCACGCTAATAATGCTGTGGTTAATATGTTCAAAACAGCATTGGAACGAATGCCATCGGATACGCACAAATTTGTCATAAGAGCGGATTGTACCCCAACAGGTGAACATGTGCGAAGATTCAATGCACCCACCGTTAATGATGTTGCTGCAATTATTGTTGGCGATCCAACTAAATCGCGAGACATTGTCGTTCAGCGAAGAAGCAGTATCATGCATCGTGTAAACGAGACACATCGTTTGTACGATGCGTTACAATATCCAATCATTTATTGGCAAGGGCAAGACGGATACGACATCACGTCGAAGATGGTCGATCCAATTACAGGTACAATATTCACACACTAATTATTGCTATTATTATTGCTATTATTGCTATTATTGGTTTCCATTAACAATTCATTTAATTTTGCATTTTCAGGCGTATCAACGAATAAAAATCTAAGCGCAATGAATTACTATGCGTATCGTATGATGATTCGTACACATGAGGAGAATGTCA
>NQII01000401.1:550138-611229 GCA_002778355.1 Clitarchus hookeri | reverse complement strand
TTTTATATATTTGTAATATATATTTGTTTAGTACATAGATGAAGTGCAAATAAAAGTGGTTAAGTAAATTACAAAGACTAATTGCGCGAGTTATGGGTGTTTTAATCGATATCTTTCAACATACAAATTTCAAAGTCTTGCATAATAATCATATTTTGTTACAGTTCGAATTAATTATTGATATAAACATGATAATACCAATAACTTTCATATAAAATCTCCACGTGTTTAGCGCATAATTTTATTTACTTTTTTCCGATTAAATTCAAATTAGAAGTAGCGAAAACTTAACCCTTTATTCCAGGCTCACAAAGAACCAGATTCCAAATAAATAGATTCGTATCGTTCAAATGACATAAAGAAATAATTCAGCGTAAATCATACATAATGAAAAAATAGCTTTTATAAATTATTTTGGCACACAATTTTAGGTTAAAATGACAATAATTATGCTAATAAATTAATACATACATAATTATTAACTGATATGTTTTATTTTATAAAAAAAAATTTAATTTGTGCAACAAAATTGTGAATTTTATTCAAAACATAGAAAACGAGATGTTACGAAAATTACTAATGTGATGGGAGAAGCGGTCAGTTTGTACATAATAACGTTGTTCTTACACATGTTTTATTGCCTTAATCTTATATAATATTTATAGTGATATTCTATTGGCTAGTATTATTTTTTACCAATGCGAATCCCAGCCTTATTGAATAGTAAAATAAATATTTGAGGAATTGCAAATTATATTATAATATACCCCGTCGGACAGCTGGAGGTATATTAAAAAAACAGAGATGAGAAAATACAGTAATTTTTAACAAACGGTGTTCTTCGTTATAGGTATTTCACAATAAAGTGAGACTCTTTATATCAACCCATGAAAATATTACTGTCTGTAACTGTATACATTTTAACGTAAGCATTGCCCGCAAAGCTCATAGTAACGTTGGCAGCGAATTAGGAGAAGTAGATCCAGGTCTTAACGCCTCACTAGACCCAATATTTAACATTAACGGCTGCTGAAATTTACAAATTTATTTAAGTTTTGCTCACACGTGAATTAATATAGCTTAATAATAACACATTTTTATTTCTAACAAGTTATAGGGTCCATTGTTTTGTTTACTATTTTTTTTTACTTCTTTCACATTCCCGTGTTAAAATGTTCGGAATTCCGTGAATTTATGTAGCAGTGTCTGTCCGTTACCTGGTTAGTTTCGTAAGTGCCTTGAGCCACTTGATTTATGCGGAATTTCGTATCCTCCGATATAAAATATTAATTTGAATAATAGAGAAAAATATTTAGGCCTATATCGGTTGTCAATGAAGTGGTTAACTTCATAGGTAATTTGTGTTTGCTGTATTTAGACGTTGTTTATATCTGCCGAAGTCTAACATTTTACATAACTTTGGCCACTCGCATTTAATTATATTTTCAACAGTTCTTTTTTTTTTTAGCAAGATTGGAGCTTTAATGGATGCGTGTTATTATTAACGTGACTATCACGAACATTTTACTAATCGATACCTTGGAACGTATTTCATTAGTTTGTAACAAATAGAGCTATGAAATTGCTTTTACATGTAAAATATACCTGCTCTACTTTTGATATATTTTCATAGATACTTGATGTTTTGTTAAACCTTCCTATGTGTCCAGGCCAACATAAAGAGTGAGCATTCAGAGCTGACACCAAATACTTAATGTCGGTAGTGACAATTTGATGCTGCATTAAATGCGTAAATGTAATTTCATGAAATGCATTGTCATCAGTTTTTTTTTATTATTCCAATGAAATTACTTTCATATCGCTGTAGTCATTCAAATAAATCAAAGTAATTTTCTCGTAAGAAATGTTAAGCTCAATTTTATGTCTTAAGACCCTGTAAAAACTAAATTTGTCGGGACAGATTTTCACGAAACTTACATTTATTGATAAATATCACCACGAAATTGTGCTGTAAATATTTTGATCGATTTAGTTTAGCCACCGAGGCTTTATGACATGTATTTTCAACATTCGTAACGTCATCGTAGTGAATCCGGCAATATATAAGTCTTATATTTAAGTCTAATGATTCGGAAGATTATGTGATGTACCATAAATAGTGTAATTGCTGTGACTTCGTAGTTGGGAATTGAAGAGCTTGTTACTCTTTATGACTGATTTTCTAATCAGGGGCCAAATTTTCAAGTTTACACCAATATTGGCTGCACAATTGTGTCAAACATTTAATATGTGAAATAATTAAGTGATTTCTCTTACATCTATAACCAACATAACTAATTAATTAAAATTCAACACAAATAATTTGCTTGCAATCCACAAAACCAACTAAAGTTAAATATTTTGTGTTTTGAAATAATTTGATATATTTACATGGAATTTGTAAATTCTTGTTGATTATAATTTATGGCAATATTATTGCAATTTATTCAACAGAATCTATAACTTACATATTAGAGTTGTGGTTAGCATGCTGGACTATCAACTCAAGTTTCTTAGGTTAACATCCCGCACTCGGCTAGCAAAAGATTTTCACATCCTATAATGTGTTAAAAATTGTACAAAAAAAGCATATATCTTGTATTAGAAGTGTGTCACAATCGGAACAAGAGGTAGGAATGTTAAGTTTGTAACGTGAGGATTCACTCAATACCCCAATNTTAGAAGTGTGTCACAATCGGAACAAGAGGTAGGAATGTTAAGTTTGTAACGTGAGGATTCACTCAATACCCCAATACGAAGGTTATACTGCGTAGTTGGGGAGCGTTACTCTTTTAACGGTAGAGGGGATGTAACTCCCAACATTTTTTAATTTTTATTGAATTTAAAGGCCACGAGGGACTTATATTTTAAGATAAATATTTCTACCTCTAGCATTGTAACCACCTGGTGAAGCCAGAGACTCTTAATCATACTAATATTTAAATGCATGTTGTGCAGATTTGGTATGATTCGTGGAACACTCTGGAGGCACTGAGAGGCTCTTGCTACAAAATTGTGTAATCAATGACCTAGCCAATCATAGCTCGTGGCTACTCGGATGCCCATATTCAGAGCTGTCACGTAGGAGGAATTACCAAAGTGTGATAGCTTGTCACATGCGCTGGCAAGACTTAACGCTCGTAAGCAATCTATGGAGAGCGAGTTCCTGTAAAAAGGGAGTGTCAAGCAACTATGGCCGTCCTTGAATAAAGTGAATTCCTCAGTTACATATTATATAAACTGGTGAACTGGGTATAACGAGGGAGAAGTCAGATCGGAACAGAACAGATGGGGAATCAGTAGTGCGGCTCCGTGTCTGAGGATCATTGCCAATTACGAAGAAGTTGTAATAAAATGTTCTTACANTGGGGAATCAGTAGTGCGGCTCCGTGTCTGAGGATCATTGCCAATTACGAAGAAGTTGTAATAAAATGTTCTTACAAGTCAACGTAAGATTCATCTCTTTTCACTAAGGCAACTATTCACCTCAGCTGATAAAAGTCTCCCTCTCGGACACTGAAAGTCAAGGTTCTCTTGAGGTACTTCATATATTCCTGCTGCTGAGCCTAGGAGGCTACTCGTACCTATGGGCCCCGACAAAAAAATGTTTTGTCAAATGTGGTGCCTGGTGATTCAACAAGAGAAACAAGATCGAAGAAGATGCCCAGCCAATTAACTGAAGAATGACGAAGGAGGACAACTGATGCGGCGGACAAAAATTTAGCACCTCAACGAGTTGGCGGAAGACAGCGATGAGTGCACATGTATGCAGCATCTGTCGAAGCAGACACTAATAAGATAGTAGTGTCCCAAGTGAACGGGGTGCAGAAACTGCCTTGACGAAGGAGTTCTACAGTGGTTATCTTCGAGGGGAAGAGAGCCCGCAGAAGAGGAAGGCGACTACTAGACTCCAACGAGCTTTCATCCCACGAGTATTGAATAAAGAAGAAGCTATGTTGTCGTACATGAGTTAGTGGGTAACCTAGGCAAAGGGAATGGTTGTTTTTGTATTAATTTAATATTATCCAAGGTAATAAAAAAAATTTCTAGTGATAGTTAATTTCTGTATGTAACAGGTGCAATCGAACTTGTTACTGAGCCATTCACCGGTGATAAAAATAAAGTTAGAGAGTTCATAGAAAATTTCGAGTCTGTCTTTAAGTTATTGGATCGAGAGGATCACAAATCAATTATTGTGTTTTGTAAAAGCAAAGATTACAGGGTAGGATAAGTCTAAGCTATTAGCTTAAACCAATACTGACACATGAGAAGGTATTAAGGAAGTTCTAGAATAGTAATCCCGACTGGAAATTAATTAATCAGTTGCAGCTTAGGAAAGTAGAATTTACACTGTTATTTCAAACTTACAGGAGGCGAACGCACAAGTTGAAAAATGCGACGAAATGACGGGAGCTCAAGCACTCATTGATCATTTGGCAGGAGCTTGCTTCGTACAAGGTTTATATGATGGTAGGATTAAAACGAATGCATGCAGTAGATGTACCATAGTAGAGGTTGTCACTACTAGGCCACCTGAGGTATACAGAATTTTGGCTAGTAGGGTACTAAGTTACTATACTTTGGCGCAGACTAAGGGCACCTGTGGTTGTGGCATTATGGGTAAACAAATATTCGTATTCTCAGTTTGTTAACACACCAGTATTTTGTTTGTTGGAAGGTAACATAGGTATTTATACACACTGGCGAGACTAAGCCCTCCCTACAAGTCGTAGGNTGTTTGTTGGAAGGTAACATAGGTATTTATACACACTGGCGAGACTAAGCCCTCCCTACAAGTCGTAGGCCTGAAGGGCTGGTGGGCGTAATGCTGTGCGTCGGGGAGGGTGTTTTAAAGGAGATGTTTCTACGTATCTGTGACTGCAGCTTTTGGTGAGTTGTCTTCGTTGGTAGTTGAGTCAGCTTGGCTTCCCTTTGCTGAAGTCTGGGATTGGTTTCCCAAGACTTGTGATTTCTCTTTGATCTCGGCTGGCGNTGGGGAATCAGTAGTGCGGCTCCGTGTCTGAGGATCATTGCCAATTACGAAGAAGTTGTAATAAAATGTTCTTACAGGTCAACGTAAGATTCATCTCTTTTCACTAAGGCAACTATTCACCTCAGCTGATAAAAGTCTCCCTCTCGGACACTGAAAGTCAAGGTTCTCTTGAGGTACTTCATATATTCCTGCTGCTGTGCCTAGGAGGCTACTCGTACCTATGGGCCCCGACAAAAAAATGTTTTGTCAAATGTGGTGCCTGGTGATTCAACAAGAGAAACAAGATCGAAGAAGATGCCCAGCCAATTAACTGAAGAATGACGAAGGAGGACAACTGATGCGGCGGACAAAAATTTAGCACCTCAACGAGTTGGCGGAAGACAGCGATGAGTGCACATGTATGCAGCATCTGTCGAAGCAGACACTAATAAGATAGTAGTGTCCCAAGTGAACGGGGTGCAGAAACTGCCTTGACGAAGGAGTTCTACAGTGGTTATCTTCGAGGGGAAGAGAGCCCGCAGAAGAGGAAGGCGACTACTAGACTCCAACGAGCTTTCATCCCACGAGTATTGAATAAAGAAGAAGCTATGTTGTTGTACATGAGTTAGTGGGTAACCTAGGCAAAGGGAATGGTTGTTTTTGTATTAATTTAATATTATCCACGGTAATTAAAAAAATTTCTAGTGATAGTTAATTTCTGTATGTAACAGGTGCAATCGAACTTGTTACTGAGCCATTCACCGGTGATAAAAATAAAGTTAGAGAGTTCATAGAAAATTTCGAGTCTGTCTTTAAGTTATTGGATCGAGAGGATCACAAATCAATTATTGTGTTTTGTAAAAGCAAAGATTACAGGGTAGGATAAGTCTAAGCTATTAGCTTAAACGAATACTGACACATGAGAAGGTATTAAGGAAGTTCTAGAATAGTAATCCCGACTGGAAATAAATTAATCAGTTGCAGTTTAGGAAAGTAGAATATACACTGTTATTTCAAACTTACAGGAGGCGAACGCACAAGTTGAAAAATGCGACGAAATGACGGGAGCTCAAGCACTCATTGATCATTTGGCAGGAGCTTGCTTCGTACAAGGTTTATATGATGGTAGGATTAAAACGAATGCATGCAGTAGATGTACCATAGTAGAGGTTGTCACTACTAGGCCACCTGAGGTATACAGAATGATGGCTAGTAGGGTACTAAGTTACTATACTTTGGCGCAGACTAAGGGCACCTGTGGTTGTGGCATTATGGGTAAACAAATATTCGTATTCTCAGTTTGTTAACACACCAGTATTTTATTTGTTGGAAGGTAACATAGGTATTTATACACACTGGCGATACTAAGCCCTCCCTACAAGTCGTAGGCCTGAAGGGCTGGTGGGCGTAATGCTGTGCGTCGGGGAGGGTGTTTTAAAGGAGATGTTTCTACGTATCTGTGACTGCAGCTTTTGGTGAGTTGTCTTCGTTGGTAGTTGAGACAGCTTGGCTTCCCTTTGCTGAAGTCTGGGATTGGTTTCCCAAGACTTGTGATTTCTCTTTGATCTCGGCTGGCGNACAGCTTGGCTTCCCTTTGCTGAAGTCTGGGATTGGTTTCCCAAGACTTGTGATTTCTCTTTGATCTCGGCTGGCGTTCGTCGTCGGAGACCTCACGTCCCCTCTCCTATGTTCACATCTGCCATGACTCGTCTTGCGCTCCTGACTTCTCCACCTCGGTAACTGCCACTACTATTTCGGGAATGTGATCATAAGTTATCGACACTTCTACTTGGTTTGTCTCAGAAATCTGCACCTAAAGTCTCTGCTGTTCCTGGGTTCTCTCCCCGGTGATGTCACAATTGACTTACTGACTGACTGACTGCTTGTCTCGTCGCCATCCGGCGTACGACTATGTCTTCTCGGGGAATGACGCCTCTCGGTATGGGGCGCCACTCGTTTCCNGTCTCGTCGCCATCCGGCGTACGACTATGTCTTCTCGGGGAATGACGCCTCTCGGTATGGGGCGCCACTCGTTTCCGGAAGTTTACTCATAAGTTCTCGGCACTGTTCCCGTCACACGACCGCCTACTCCTGTGTCTCCTTCGCCTCCCGCCTCAGCTGAACACCTAAATCATCTCGCGGCTGTGCCGCCTAACAACTCCCGTTTTGGCTAGTGACAACTGACTCGGCTGGGATCCGAATCCGGTCTTCGACTGACTCACCCGACTGCCGCCTCTGTGCGTGCGATATGTCTGCCTGACTGATTCTCACTGATGCTGGTCCAGCGCCTCTCGATGGCGCAGATTCCACTGACTCTGATCAACTGCCTCTGAACAACTGCCTCCCTGCCTTGGCTGCACCTCAATTTAACTCGTGTCCCGCTATATTCAAGTTAGCTGTCAGCAGTTTCTAGAGAGAGAAATCGGGATATCCCCTGTGTACCTCGCGCGTTTTTGTGCATGATTTCGTGTCTTTTCAGCGGCTTGTACGCCCCTACGAAGGTGGAGGGAGGGTGCGGTTACTGTGGCGGGGATTCCTATTGAGCTGTGACTGCACTAATTCTCGTCGGGGGCACCCCCTGTGTCCAACGTCGTGGGCTTATCTATCAGCTATTTCTCGGGACTTACCTTCTTTTATTCGGCTTTGGTTCTTCCCCTATGTGTTTTTACGCATCGGGACTGTCCCACAGGCGTTTCCCTGGAAGTTTCGTTGTCAGCTGCCTGCCCTGGCTGGCTGGCTGCCTGCCCTGGATAACTGTAGCAGAGTGTGTAAACAGTGTAATGCCTATCCCATGTACACGCCACCCTTCAAGGTCTATGCGAAGTAGTGGAAATAGCACTAGAGGATTAAATCAGTTCGTTGTCGCAAAAGGAGANACACGCCACGCGTCAAGGTCTATGCGAAGTAGTGGAAATAGCACTAGAGGATTAAATCAGTTCGTTGTCGCAAAAGGAGAACTGTAGTAGTAAAATGCAACTAGAGACACTTGCTTGACAGTATTATAAAAATAAAGAAATAATGTGCGGTAATTCCTAAAAGTCGGGCCATGCGACCGACCGATGTTATTTAAAGAAGGGGAAAAAAAAATTTTCATGTGCGTGTCACATGTTACAGATGCGGCAGGACAGCGCACACACATAAATTTTGCAGAGCTCGAATGGATGATAAGAATAATAAAATATAACATTAATAATACGAGAAATACAGAAGGTGTTAAGCAGTCGGGAAAATGGTAAGTGGCGTTTATAAGCGTTTGATCGAACACCGCAGAACGTTATTTGGTAATTCAAAGGGATGTAAGAAATATGGCTGCAATAGTTTTAAGGTCAAAAATTTACAAGAGAATCCAACTTAAAAAGAAGAGGGTCTAACATTAACATTCGTTGATGTTCCGGTATTAGGTATAAGAATAGGCCAGTCTTGTAACTTTATTTTAGATATAGGAGCAGATGTGTATTTGTAAATATAGATCTTTTAACTTATAACTTACAGGAAATAACTAAACATGATGAAACATTGGGAGTTAAAGGATAGCATCTAAATGAATACAAAAGGTAAGAATTATAGAGTTAACTGTATTAAACAAAATGCCAAAATTATAGTTTATCATACATTTAATTTTCTAAAAAAAGATTACTTATCCAGTCATAACTGGCCACGTTATTTTTGGAAAATATGAAGCAATAATAAACTTTGCTACATTATAGGTAGTTATGCCAAAGTTAAAGATAAAGTGGCAGTTGAACCCGAATACCTGAATAAAGACAATTTAATCACTATACTCCCTGCGACGGGTGAAAAGATAAAATAATTGTCCACAGGATATGAATGATACAGCACAAAAAATAAAAGTTAAGTTAGCCAAGTTATTTATCTACCAGTAGCTTTAACCATAACAAAAAATGGAAAATGCTTAGGAAGCATAGTAAAGACCCGTGAAGAAGATGTGAACATAAGATGACCATAAAGATAGAGATAAGCAAAAAAAGTTAATTCTAAGGTTAATATTAGACCATTTAAAGAAAGAAGAAAGGNTGACCATAAAGATAGAGATAAGCAAAAAAAGTTAATTCTAAGGTTAATATTAGACCATTTAAAGAAAGAAGAAAGGAAGGCGATATAGGACTTGTGTATTCATTATGAGGACATATTTCATCTCGCGGCAGATCATTTATCTTGTACATCGGCAATTGATTAGAGTTTACTGGTAATTCAAGATTCTGTGTCGGTGAATGTAAAACCTTATATGATACCCGAAATGCGTAAGGAATAAGTGTTTAGACAAGTACAGGAGATGTTACACGATGGGATAATAACCCCGAGCATTAGTGCGTGGTATGCCTCGATTTTGGTTGCCCNCAAGTACAGGAGATGTTACACGATGGGATAATAACCCCGAGCATTAGTGCGTGGTATGCCTCGATTTTGGTTGCCCCAAGAAAATGGACGCGTCAACGAAACGAAAGTGGAAAGTAGTTATAGACTACCTCAGCCTTAAGACCGAAAAGTNCCCAAGAAAATGGACGCGTCAACGAAACGAAAGTGGAAAGTAGTTATAGACTACCTCAGCCTTAAGACCGAAAAGTTGGCTGTTTGTTCCTCCCAAACATACAAAAGATTCTAGATATATTTCGACAAGCTATGTACTTGATGATAGATCTGGCATGTGGCTACCAACAAGTGCTGGTGAATAAAAGCGATAAGCTAAAGGCATATTTTAGCACGCCTCATTACCACTACGAATTCAACAGAATGACATTCGGTTCAAAGAGTGATCCTGCAAATTTTCAGCGGTTAATGAACATGATATTAGCAGGCTAAAAAGTCATAAAATGCAGCGTTCACTTGGATGACATCGTGGTATAGAGGAAACACTAAAACCGACCAATAAGAGACTTCAGTAAGTATTTCATTGGCTAAAGGAATAAAGATTTAANGTATAGAGGAAACACTAAAACCGACCAATAAGAGACTTCAGTAAGTATTTCATTGGCTAAAGGAATAAAGATTTAAATTTACAACTAGATATATGCGAATTTCTCAGAAAGAGCAGAAAGAGGTGGCATACTTAGGACATGCAGTAACGAAAGAGGGAATTAAAATAGAACCGGTCAAAGCCAAAAAANGTATAGAGGAAACACTAAAACCGACCAATAAGAGACTTCAGTAAGTATTTCATTGGCTAAAGGAATAAAGATTTAACATTACAACTAGATATATGCGAATTTCTCAGAAAGATCAGAAAGAGGTGGCATACTTAGGACATGCAGTAACGAAAGAGGGAATTAAAATAGAACCGGTCAAAGCCAAAAAAATATTAAACTTTCCGCTGCCTTCAATCACGAAACAACTTAAATAATTTTTAGGATTAAATTCCTTCTACACAAGATTTATTAATTATTTAGTAAAATAGCTAAGCCTGTATTTAATCTCCGAAAGAAAGGTGTAGAATATGTGTGGAAAAAAGACCAAAAAATCGCGTTTGATTCATTAAAAACATTAACTTCAGATATAGTTTTGCAAATCCCAGACTTTACAAAACCATTTTTTGTTACCTACAGACGCAAGTCAAGTAGCTATTGGAACCATATTTCAGCAAGGGGAAGTATGTCAACACAGGCTGATAACCTACGCAAGCAGGAGCCTGAATAAAGCATAGGGTAATTAGTTTACGGCCTAAAGGGAATTGATGGTTACAGTATGGGCCGTAGAACTATTTCATCCGATTTTTTTAGGTCGTAAATACGTAATATTAATGGATCATAAACAGCAACAATGGATAATTAGCGATAACTATTCGAGTTCCAAATTATTAAGTTAAAGACTCTTACTAGATGAGTATGACTATGAAGTAAAAAAAATATATATATATATATATATTTATATAAGGCAAATCGATTCCGCATGTAGATGCTTTAAGTAGAATGCAATATCAAATGACATAAAATAAAGTGGAAAGAAAAAAATCAATTATAGAGAAGGACGAATGAAAAAGACATGACAGCCCGATAGGCGAACATGAAGGTAAAAATAAAATGTACAAAAAGGATAAACAATTTGTGCACTAGTAAGAAAAGATAATTACAGGAGTAGGTAACTAAATGCCAGTCATGTAAGAAAAACTAATTTCAAGGCAGGAAAATAAAGATAGCCACGGAGATAACCTCCATATCGCAAAATATTATTTTAAAAATTCGCCTACGATATTGTGAGACAGTTAACAGGAACCCAGAAAGGAAATAGGTATTTTCTTGCATGCTTGGATTACTTATCCAAAAATATAATAGCTATACCTATACCGACGCAAGACGCGGAAACTGTTCCTAAAGCCTTTGTAGACTATGTTGTTATAAAATTCTGTATCGCCCAGGTAATACAAATATACAACGGCAGTAATTTTGATAGTGGCGTTATGAAATATTTATGTATGTTACTCCAAATAAAAAAAGGTTACTACTTCTTGGTTCCCACCTCAGTCAAATTTCGTGGAAAGGACTCGCAGAACACTAACTAAATTTCTTAGACACTCTGTAAATAATATGCGCAATGATTGGGATAATTTGATAAATTACGCTTAATTGGTTTGCAGTACACCACCACACAGTGGCACGAGTTTATGCCACACGAACTAAAGTTTCGTCAAAAAACGAACATACCAGGACACATGCAAAAAAGCCTGAATCTCTAAATTACGTGTATGAAGAATATGTGAGAAAATCGAAACGAAATCTGCAACGAGGATACAAATTAGCCATGTAAAAGCTAATACATATAAAATAAAGTAAAAGCTATTACGATAAGGATTTTAATGAGAATAGGTTTGCAGTAGGTAATTCTGTGCTATTGTATGACGAAGTTTTGCGTCAAGGACGGTCCAAGTAGCCAGACAGTAAACAAAATTACCGGATATTTCAGGTATATATGTTACTTATTTTTCCACGTAGTCGCCTTCCCGTTCTATGCAGGTTGTAATTCGTGGCACAAGCTTTTTGATGCCCTCCTCATAGAATTCTCCCGCCATTTCCTTGGTCCACTTCAAGACCTCTTGTTTCACCTCCTCATCAGTTAGAAATTTGTTTCCACCCATGTGAGTCTTCAGGAAGGTGCAAAGATGAAAATCTGATGGTGCCAAGTCAGGGGAGTATGCAGGGTGGTTCAAAATGTCCCAACCAAACGAGTTCAAAAGCGCTTTGGTGGCGTTGGCCGTGTGCGGGCGGGCGTTGTGCAAAAAACACACTCCCTTCGTCAACATTCCCCTCCGTTTGTTTTGAATTGCTCTCTTGAGCTTTTGTAGGGTCTCACAGTATCGTGCTGCAGTAATCGTGTCCCCCTGAAGCAAAAAAATCGATCAAAATGCGCTGTTTTTGGTCCCAAAACACGGTTTCCATGAATTTGTTGGCCGAAATTGAGGTTTTGAATTTTTTGGCAGATGGGGGACCAGTGTGCCGCCACTGTCATGACTGTCTTTTTGTCACAATGGTGCTCAGAAAATCCTCACCTTCCCATTCAAATCGCTCAAGGAACTCGCGAGTGCTAGCTACCCGATTCAATGTGTGCTGCTCTGTCAGTTGTTTTGGGCCCATCTTGAGCACAATTTTCGATATCCCAGAGTTTCTGTAATTGTTTCGTGTAAGAGAGATCTGTAAATATGTGGAAACATTGCAGACATTTCATCCACTGTCAATCGGCGGTCCTCATGAACAGTTTCATCGATTTTTTTCACCAACTCATCGGGCACAATTGAAGGTCTTCCACTCCTTTCCACATCGTGAATATTCGTTCTTCCTTCATTAAACTCACGACACCACTTAAACACGTTCTTTCGGTTCATAGCACCTTCGAAATAAACAGTTTTGTTCTTGAAAAATTTCAGTCATCGTTTTTTCTTCCTCGAGAAGGAACCTTATGACAGCGCGCACATCGCACTTGGCGGGGTTTCTGATTGGCATATTTCACATAAACGGGCACTACAAGGCCAGTTTTGCTACTGACGAGGGTCGCCAGTGCTCGTNCGAGGCCAGTTTTGCTACTGACGAGGGTCGCCAGTGCTCGTTGTGTTCAGGAGACCTTCCACTACCACTCAGTGTTGCCAACCGTTTACAAAAGAATTCCCACAGCACAACAGCCCAACAGTACTCTTACTTTATGGACACGCCTCGTATAAAGTTAACTGATGTATTATATTTCTATAATCTTGGGTTAGATATATATATGAAAATGTAAATAAATTGTAAATATTTCTAGAAACTTTGAAACAGCAATACGAAAGGTTGTTACAAGCGATTACTTTGGCACAAAAAGGGTTACTGCANTATTTCTAGAAACTTTGAAACAGCAATACGAAAGGTTGTTACAAGCGATTACTTTGGCACAAAAAGGGTTACTGCAACATTTTAACCATATCACCTGCCCCAATATTATACAATTTCAAGCTAAGTCAACATGAATTAAACAATGATCTAGCTTTGCCTATCTCATTAAGCTCAAACTATGGATAGTAATTAATAAAAATAATTGATATCGATGTGTTCATATAAAATAATGTAATGAGCTAAAAAAATAAGATTACCTCGAGTAAATCACATGAAGTTTACTATGTATAAGATATAACTTTTGCAATTCAAATAAATTAAGATANAAGATTACCTCGAGTAAATCACATGAAGTTTACTATGTATAAGATATAACTTTTGCAATTCAAATAAATTAAGATAAAAATATATTTATGGACATAAATTCTAATAAGAAATTTATTTTGTTAGAAGTAACTAAGAAAAATTGTGTAAAACTAGACGAAAATTAAGTTCGGCAATGTCAAAGTCAAAGCAATGCGTGGAAGGTATACAAATAAAATTTTCCCATAATTTCTTTACATGAAAGTAAGGAATGTGAACTGCAAATCTTGCAATAATAATTTGAAACATGATAATGCTGCTGATACAATCTTCCAGATAGTATAAAATTGTGAATGGTTATTTAGTGTACCTAAAGATACTAAGTTTACTGCATATAATCTGTTGTAACAATAAGTGATACTGGTAAGCTAGTGTTACATGAGAATGATAAGGTTTATAGTGAAAATGTTTTTATTCGAAACCATTTTGATTTTACTAAAAAAAGAACATCAAAGGCTTTATCCGATCTACGAACTTACAAGCTCATTGTGAAGAACTTGATGGTTACCTAAACTATGCTGATAAATTAAGTACTGACATAACTTTAAGAAATAATCGTAAACATTTGGATGATTTAATTCTTGTTGGGTATATGATTATGAAAATTAAACAAGTTATTCAGGAAAGAGAATTAANAGCGATAACTATTCGAGTTCCAAATTATTAAGTTAAAGACTCTTACTAGATGAGTATGACTATGAAGTAAAAAAAAAATATATATATATATTTATATAAGGCAAATCGATTCCGTATGTAGATGCTTTAAGTAGAATGCAATATCAAATAACATAAAATAAAGTGGAAAGAAAAAAATCAATTATAGAGAAGGACGAATGAAAAAGACATGACAGCCCGATAGGCGAACATGAAGGTAAAATAAAATGTACAAAAAGGATAAACAATTTGTGCACTAGTAAGAAAAGATAATTACAGGAGTAGGTAACTAAANCAAAAAGGATAAACAATTTGTGCACTAGTAAGAAAAGATAATTACAGGAGTAGGTAACTAAATGCCAGTCATGTAACAAAAACTAATTTCAAGGCAGGAAAATAAAGATAGCCACGGAGATAACCTCCATATCGCAAAATATTATTTTAAAAATTCGCCTACGATATTGTGAGACAGTTAACAGGAACCCAGAAAGGAAATAGGTATGTTCTTGCATGCTTGGATGACTTATCCAAAAATATAATAGCTATACCTATACCGACGCAAGACGCGGGAACTGTTCCTAAAGCCTTTGTAGACTATGTTGTTATAAAATTCTGTATCGCCCAGGTAATACAAATATACAACGGCAGTAATTTTGATAGTGGCGTTATGAAATATTTATGTATGTTACTCCAAATAAAAAAAGGTTACTACTTCTTGGTTCCCACCTCAGTCAAATTTCGTGGAAAGGACTCACAGAACACTAACTAAATTTCTTAGACACTCTGTAAATAATATGCGCAATGATTGGAATAATTTGATAAATTACGCTTAATTGGTTTGCAGTACACCACCACACAGTGGCACGAGTTTATGCCACACGAACTAAAGTTTCGTCAAAAAACGAACATACCAGGCCACATGCAAAAAAGCCTGAATCTCTAAATTACGTGTATGAAGAATATGTGAGAAAATCGAAACGAAATCTGCAACGAGGATACAAATTAGCTAATACTAAAGCTAATACATATAAAATAAGTAAAAGCTATTACGATAAGGGTTTTAATGAGAATAGGTTTGCAGTAGGTAATTCTGTGCTATTGTATGACGAAGTTTTGCGTCAAGGACGGTCCAAGTGGCTAGACAGTAAACAAAATTACCGGATATTTCAGGTATATATGTTACTTATTTTTCCACGTAGTCGCCTTCCCGTTCTATGCAGGTTGTAAGTCGTGGCACAAGCTTTTTGATGCCCTCCTCATAGAATTCTCCCGCCATCTCCTTCGTCCACTTCAAGACCTCTTGTTTCACCTCCTCATCAGTTAGAAATTTGTTTCCACCCATGTGAGTCTTCAGGAAGGNGTCCACTTCAAGACCTCTTGTTTCACCTCCTCATCAGTTAGAAATTTGTTTCCACCCATGTGAGTCTTCAGGAAGGTGCAAAGATGAAAATCTGATGGTGCCAAGTCAGGGGAGTATGCAGGGTGGTTCAAAATGTCCCAACCAAACGAGTTCAAAAGCGCTTTGGTGGCGTTGGCCGTGTGCGGGCGGGCGTTGTGCAAAAAACACACTCCCTTCGTCAACATTCCCCTCCGTTTGTTTTGAATTGCTCTCTTGAGCTTTTGTAGGGTCTCACAGTATCGTGCTGCAGTAATCGTGTCCCCCTGAAGCAAAAAATCGATCAAAATGCGCTGTTTTTGGTCCCAAAACACGGTTGCCATGAATTTGTTGGCCGAAATTGAGGTTTTGAATTTTTTGGCAGATGGGGGACCAGTGTGCCGCCACTGTCATGACTGTCTTTTTGTCACAATGGTGCTCAGAAAATCCTCACCTTCCAATTCAAATCGCTCAAGGAACTCGCGAGCGCTAGCGACCCGATTCAATGTGTGCTGCTCTGTCAGTTGTTTTGGGCCCAGTCTTGAGCACAATTTTCGATATCCCAGAGTTTCTGTAATTGTTTCGTGTAAGAGAGATCTGTAAATATGTGGAAACATTGCAGACATTTCATCTACTGTCAATCGGCGGTCCTCATGAACAGTTTCATCGATTTTTTTCACCAACTCATCGGGCACAATTGAAGGTCTTCCACTCCTTTCCACGTCGTGAATATTCGTTCTTCCTTCATTAAACTCACGACACCACTTAAACACGTTCTTTCGGTTCATAGCACCTTCGAAATAAACAGTTTTGATCTTGAAAAATTTCAGTCATCGTTTTTTCTTCCTCGAGAAGGAACCTTATGACAGCGCGCACATCGCACTTGGCGGGGTTTCTGATTGGCATATTTCACATAAACGGGCACTACAAGGCCAGTTTTGCTACTGACGAGGGTCGCCAGTGCTCGTTGTGTTCAGGAGACCTTCCACTACCACTCAGTGTTGCCAACCGTTGACAAAAGAATTCCCACAGCACAACAGCCCAACAGTACTCTTACTTTATGGACACGCCTCGTATAAAGTTAACTGATGTATTATATTTCTATAATCTTGGGTTAGATATAGATGAAAATGTAAATAAATTGTAATTATTTCTAGAAACTTTGAAACAGCAATACGAAAGGTTGTTACAAGCGATTACTTTGGCACAAAAAGGGTTACTGCAACATTTTAACCATATCACCTGCCCCAATATTATACAATTTCAAGCTAAGTCAACATGAATTAAACAATGATCTAGCTTTGCCTATCTCATTAAGCTCAAACTATGGATAGTAATTAATAAAAATAATTGATATCGATGTGTTCATATCAAATAATGTATTGAGCTAAAAAAATAAGATTACCTCGAGTAAATCACATGAAGTTTACTATGTATAAGATATAACTTTTGCAATTCAAATAAATTAAGATATAAATATGTTTATGGACATAAATTCTAATAAGAATTTTATTTTGTTAGAAGTAACTAAGAAAAATTGTGTAAAACTAGACGAAAATTAAGTTCGGCAATGTCAAAGTCAAAGCAATGCGTGGAAGGTATACAAATAAAATTTTCCCATAATTTCTTTACATGAAAGTAAGGAATGTGAACTGCAAATCTTACAATAATAATTTAAAACATGATAATGCTGCTCATACAATCTTCCAGATAGTATAAAATTGTGAATGGTTTTTTAGTGTACCTAAAGATACTAAGTTTACTACATATAATCTGTTGTAACAATAAGTGATACTGGTAAGCTAGTGTTACATGAGAATGATAAGGTTTATAGTGAAAATGTTTTTATGCGAAACCATTTTGATTTTACTAAAAAAAGAACATCAAAGNTGCGAAACCATTTTGATTTTACTAAAAAAAGAACATCAAAGGCTTTATCCGATCTACGAACTTACAAGCTCATTGTGAAGAACTTGATGGTTACCTAAACTATGCTGATAAATTAAGTACTGACATAACTTTAAGAAATAATCGTTAACATTTGGATGATTTAATTCTTGTTGGGTATATGATTATGAAAATTAAACAAGTTATTCAGGAAAGAGAATTAANTAACATTTGGATGATTTAATTCTTGTTGGGTATATGATTATGAAAATTAAACAAGTTATTCAGGAAAGAGAATTAAAGCTTAAGCCAAAACAAAATACCAACAATGTATTATGGACTGAATATACTATTATTGCAATTTCTGCAATACTAATGTGTTCTTATTGTTGCTGCTGTTAACTGAAATATTATAAACATATAAGGGACACCAAATGTTGTGATAAAACATTATGTTTCAAACCATTTTCTGNTGTTAACTGAAATATTATAAACATATAAGGGACACCAAATGTTGTGATAAAACATTATGTTTCAAACCATTTTCTGCGAATCGAATAGATATCTTAAATAGAAGACAAGATATGTCTAGTAATATAAGAAAGTCACTAACGGAACACGAGGCNCGAATCGAATAGATATCTTAAATAGAAGACAAGATATGTCTAGTAATATAAGAAAGTCACTAACGGAACACGAGGCAGGAACGTTCTGTTTGCAATGTGAAGAGTCAGGTAACACCCCAAGACGAAGGTTATAATGTGATAAGGTGGAACGTTCCTATTTTAATGGAGGAGGAGTAGTTATACCCAACACATTTGATTTCTGTGTATTTTAAAAGGAAAAAGAGACTTATAATTGAAGATAGGTATATTTTTTTCAAGTATTGTAACTGACTGACTGGAGCCAGAGACTCGTAATCATACTAATATTTACTTGCGTGAAATGTAGCTCTGGGCTAACTCACGGACCACAACGGAGGTGCTGTGAGACTCTTTCTACAAAATTTTGAAATTCGTGACCCAGTCAATCATAGCTCGTGTCTACTATGATGCCCATTTTTGGAGCTCTGACGCAGTAGGAATTACCAAAGTGTGATAGCCCGCCACATGTGCTGGCAATGCTTAACTCTCGTAAGCAATGTATGCAGAGAGTTCCAAGAGAGTGGCAAGCAACTATGGTCACCCTGAATCTAGTGAATTCCTCAGCTTCAAATTACATATTTATATACCGGTGACTCGGGTAGAACGAGGGAGAAGGGAGATCGGAAGAGAACAGTTGGAGAGTCAGTAGTGCGACTCTACATATGTCGGAGTACATTTGCATATTACGAAGAAATTACAATAAAGTATTTTTACAAGTCAACGTGAGATTCATCTCTTTGCACGAAGGAACCTATCGACCTCAGCTGTTAAGTTTCTCCCTCTCGAGAACTGAAAGTCAAGGCTCTCTTGAGGTACTTCATATTTTCCTGGCTGTGAGCCTAGGAGGATTATCGCACCTACAAGCCAAGACAATAATGTCTTAAAGTTGAATATTTTTGGTACAAATAGAAAATGACAAATTTTTTCGTACCCAAAGCGCTTAAAAAATTAACCACTTTGAGCTATGTGTGTTAGTTGGTTAACAATAATAGTCCTCATTGATTTTAAATGCAATTGTTTATCTGGAACTTTATTTAACTAGTAGACAAAAAAAATATATATGGCGATAGAAACAAAGAAACGGTTCAGTGTTTTTCTTTAAAATAGTGATAGAAAACCACTTGCAAAAACCACGTGGGTGCATTCTCTTGGGATTCAACCCACGGTCCGCCAAAGGCGAGTCATACATCATATTGAATGACAAAACATTGTCCATTTATTCTTTACTTAAACTTACTTTTCTTTTGCATTTTATCCCGATTAAAAATAACATGATGCATATAAGCGGACGTAGTGTACACACTTGTTTCCAGTTCAAAAATTAAAGCAAATTATTATAAAATGATATACCCGTAAAGGACTGTCAGTAATAACACATTCTCATACAAGTAATAATTTTTATTTATCCCTCCACTGAAGCAAATCTGATAGACACATTTTCATATTTGCAGTTATGAAACCAAGAACTTCTAACTGCAGACTTGGCATTTATCAAGATGGTAATATATCAGGAATTGCAACAAGTGTTCAATCAAAAAGGCCATTGAAAAATTCATATTTTATGATAACATATTCCTTGTTGTACATTGCAGAAAGACGAAAATTAAAAATTTGATTGGGAAATATTGTTCTATTAATTATGGTAAATGTGCAAGTATTCGGGAAAACGGTTGAAAAAATTACACTTTCGACAACCAATAAACTAAAACAAGTTGGTTTACATCAGATTTGGAAACAATTTTTATAGTAGATAGCACATATTAATGTACCCAAGAAATGTTTTTACCTCTTTAAAGTTGATAAATAGTTGCTATTCATAGTTCTAGATAAAACAATATTATTATTTTGTAATTGTATGTAGTTTATTATCTGCTGCATTGGTCTTTGGCTGCATAAGACGGTGAGTAGAAAGAGAGACATCTTTCTTTCATTGCTCAATTTTAAAATTATTATGCCGGCAAATCTAACCTAAACAAATTTTTTTACCACTGAGTCCAGCTGCATACATTCCCCGACAAGTGACGAGGAATCAGTGGATATAACGTCGGTATCACCCTTCCATATTGTCAACTCCAAAGGTAATAAAAAGCAATTTCCCTCCCCTTTAAAGTGGTTAGCTAGCCAGGAGTTTTGAAGGCCGATCCTCTGGCGTGATAAAACATTTACATGTAAGTTCATTTCTTAAAAGCTTATAAACATGAACTAGCTGTAATTATATATTCTCTGCTATGTCCTTCTTAATTTTAAGATTCCTAAACCTACCGTACCGGCCTATAATACTCACAAAAAAAAATTATTTATCGTAATGACTGGGAAGGTATGAGTGAAGGGGAAGCAAAGTTAATCAGATATGACGTTAAGGCCTCAAGGTCACGTCGAGTCATAAGGGATCGTTGCGACAGTGATTGGAAGCAAGTTTCGCGTATTTCCTAACAATTTGAAGTGGCGACTGCAGGGATTTAATACTGCAATATGTTCGGAAAAGGTAGAGCATTGCCGCTATAATTTAAAACGCTGCTTTACAGAAGAATATATATCGTTAACAGATGGCTACATACCGCGATTTTTGCTGACAACATTTCCAACGACCATATTTATGTTTCAGTAAAAATGCATGATTTATGAATTGGCAACAAAATATAAACTTAAATTTCTTTCCTGAATATATTAAATACATCGATATTTTACACACCTATTTTAAATAACACCCATACGACAACTAGGGAGGCTACTTAACGATTATAGAGTAACACCCTATCCCAGTCCTTAACATAAAATCTGTTTTCTTTTGCAAAAAATACTCTTTAAAAGGTTTAAATTATCCTCGCTGTTGTAAAAAAGATTCCAGAAGCCACAGAATTGGATACAGTAATTTGCACACCTGCTCTAAGATGTACTGTCATGATAAAGATTTATACTAAATTTTGGGCATTAATTATAATAACAGAAAATTCTATTAGGAGTAACTTGTTTCCTCATATATTCAAACAAAATCTGTCTGCAAGTCTACCATACGTCACACGCAGATTCATAGTGACTTCTAATCGTCACTTTAAATTAAGAAATAATTTATGTCTTCAGTGCGGACAGTTTGCAGCTCACAATTTCTCTCATTATGAAGTGAAATGAGGTTTCTTCCGTATGCGTATTACATGTGTCATTGGTTTGCGCTACCCTACCACATAAATTGTACACTGTAAAAAAATTGTAATGTGGACTGAGAAATTGTTTGTAATTTTACAAATGTTTGTAACAGTACAAAGATTAATCTTGTAAAACTACTCGTTTGTAAAACTACAAGGGCCGTGCTTGTAATAGAAAACAAGAAATGTTTGTACTATATGACCTATATCTACGAGTTTCAGTAAAATTGAGGACCTTCCCCCACCTAAAACCGTATATAGCTGTTTGTGCAAAAACTATGGGCGATGTAAAGTGTAGTTGCGTGAGAAAAAAAATGCATTGCAAGTTTGATTGACGTAAAATACTTAAAACAACACAAATATTCATAAAAAAAAGTGACAATTTCAATAAAATGTGACTGTATTATTCATTAACTGTTTAAGTTTCCTTGCTACACAAAACTCTTAAATCGTCTCTCAAAAGCTCGTTAAGAATGACGCTACTCCCCATCTGTGGTGTACAGAATGGTTCGTAGGGTCTACGGTTAAGGTTTATGGCACAGACTATAGGGTGTCTTGAGGTTGAGGGTATATCACACAGTGACTTCGTCACAATTTCTTAGTTTTAAACAGGTTTATTTAACGGGAATNCCTTGAGGTTGAGGGTATATCACACAGTGACTTCGTCACAATTTCTTAGTTTTAAACAGGTTTATTTAACGGGAATTCATTTACACATTCCCGGCACTGTTGCGGGACTTTTACCTACTTTCCTGACACCTTAGACGAGAATTTACTTATACTTTAACGCCCTGCGAATTCAAGGCCTGAAGGGCTGGTTACAATGTTCTGGCTACGTTTCCAATGTTGTAGGGGCATTAGGTGACAGGACAGGTCCCTGAGTGACGACGTGGTTACTTATCTGCACATGTTGCATGGTGGTTGTTCCGGGAGTTGAGGTCTGATGAGTTGGATGGCCCGGATACGTTCCTGCAGTTGATGAGATCTGGTGAGCTGGATGNTTCCGGGAGTTGAGGTCTGATGAGTTGGATGGCCCGGATACGTTCCTGCAGTTGATGAGATCTGGTGAGCTGGATGGCCCTGTTAAGGGCCCTCTGTGGGTTCGCTTGTTGCACGCAGCTGGCTTCCTCTCGATGTGGCGCTTCTAGTTGAAGCTCACCACTCGCTCCTGTTCTCGGCGTAGGGTCGTAACTGACTGCTTACTACCCTACCACGTCCTGGCGAGGGACCCCATGTTGGCCCCCACTCGTCCTTCTCAGCTACGGGCTGCACCGGACTATCCCACAATCTCAACATGGCACTTATAGTTGAAGTTCACCACTTGAATCCGCCTTCTAGGTGTGTTGTAACTGACTGACTGGTGACTGGTAACTGAATGACTGACTCGCGTCCCAGTGTGGTGAAACTACTCGTCTGACATGACTCTGGTAACTGTCTCTGATTCTGCCCTGCATTCCGCGTCTAGCATCTCGCGTCCCGATTTGGCTGACCCCTTAATGTCACGACTGACCACCTGTACATTCCGGGGTGGTAATACCGAACTCCGCGCCACTTGCTGCTCGTTGCTTCGACTGACTGATGTGGCCGGGTTCTAATCTTCCCGGCCTTCTCTGCTGTGATGACGAACTGACCTCTCTGTGCGGCTATGATGAACTAACTTGAACTAACCTCTCTGTGCGGTACTGACGAACTGACCAACGGTCTTCTTATCTACTGATCTACACTGACCCCACCCTCCCCGCAAAGAGGCTTATATCCTTTCTCGACTCTCTCCCTAAGTTCCTGCATGTGTCTCTCGTGTTGGGGAAGAGGGGTGAGAGGAAGGTGCAGTATAATAAACACTGCTTACACGCGCCATGGTTCCTGAAGTTTGGGGGGGGGAGGGAAGGTGGTGGCCTGCACCCTGAAACTTACCCTGTCAGCGGTGTCTCGATGCGTGTTTTCAACTTCAGACAGAATACACCTGACTATCTCGTTATTTCACGGTGTTTACAAATTTCGCAGGGCTTGCTACGGGGTGAGAGAGGAGGATGGGAGGATGCCTTCGTTGCAGCGACACATGCAAGGGCCTGGATGCGCTACATCATCTCGGCTTGACCTTGGTATGCGTGAACGAGCGACATGTGTATTCCGAAGCCCCTACACTGGTTTAAGCTGATGGGGGGAGGGAGNTACCTTGGTATGCGTGAACGAGCGACATGTGTATTCCGAAGCCCCTACACTGGTTTAAGCTGATGGGGGGAGGGAGTGTTAGTGTCAGCGCCGCTCTAATCCCTATTACATCACGCGTCAAGAGCTACCCAAATCTCTCAATTTTCCAACAGAGTCCTTAAAATGAAATAATTATATGTTTTTGTTAATCAAATAAGTTCCTTAATATTTCGTTGGAACTTGGATCTATATTCACAATAGAAATAAGTGTTAAGTTCGTAAGTCAAGTTGGTCTTGTTTTTAAGGGTGCGGGATAATAATATTAGAGGTGTAAGTTCATTTAGAGTGTAGTGTTTGTTGCAAACATGAAAGGCTTTTTTAGTCAATTCATGTTTGAATCCGTTGAAGACGCTGGTGTTAAGTGTAAAAGTAATAGGAAATTGTTTCGTCGTGACTGACACTATAATTAATATGGTTTTGAAATCAGTTGTGAGACTGCATTACAANTAATAGGAAATTGTTTCGTCGTGACTGACACTATAATTAATATGGTTTTGAAATCAGTTGTGAGACTGCATTACAATTCTTTGGTGAAAAATGAGGGTAGATAACGAGTTATTTCCATTTAATAATTTAATGACAACGAAATGTTGTGCAGTGGTTACACATTTTTATATAATTACCTTGCCCAAGTACTAATCACCCAAATAAGATACTCTAAGTAATATCTTCAACAAACAGGTTTCAGCTCCCAATTCCAAGAAAAAGAACGCTANTCTAAGTAATATCTTCAACAAACAGGTTTCAGCTCTCAATTCCAAGAAAAAGAACGCTAGTAAATATTATGTTGGACCATAAGTCATATTGGTTTTGGAAAATATTTTTTCGTGACAAATTTTGCATGTTTTATATCCCATAATTATAATTTCCATAAAAGACTCAAATATCCCTGGATTATCCTTAGACGCATCACTGATACAGCAATAATGTACATTGCAGACGACTTTAAGAAGACTATGTATAGTAGGAATTCGAGAATTCTGAATCAGCTGCTTGGATCGGGTGAAGTTTTATTGCTAGTGACAACAGCCATTTTCTAAAACCATAACTCTTGTATTTCCTCCGCGTTGCAGTAGTTATAGTCATACCTAACTGTCAATAAGCGACGCTTTATAAACTGAAGAGCCAAAAAAACTGCTACACCTGCCTAATATCTTATAGAGCTCCCGCGAGCACGCAGAAGTGCCGCAAGACGACGTGGTATGGACTCGAATAATGTCTGAAGGAATGCAGTAGGCAATTCACACCATGAATCCTGCAGGGCAGTCCAAAAATCCATAGGAGGGCGAGGCGGTGGAGATCTCTTCTGAACAGCACGTTGCAAGGCATCGTTCTGTTCAGAAGCTGTATATGCTCAATAATGTTCATGTCTGGTGATTTAGGTGGTCAATGGAAGTGTCTAAGGTCAGACGAGTGTTCCTGGAGACACTCAGTAGCAAATCTCGGCGTGTGGGGTGTCGCATTGTCCTGCTGAAATTGTCCACATCCGTCGGAATGTACAATGGACATGAATGGGTGCAGGTGATCGGACAGGATACTTACGTATCTGTCATCTGTTATAGTCATATCTAGATGTATCAAGGGTCCCATTTCATTCCAACTGCACACGCCCCAAACCATGACAGAGCCTCCACCAGCTTGAACAGTCCCCTTTTGATATGTAGGGTCCATGGATTCATGAGGATGTCTCCATCCCCGTACACGTCCGTTGGCCGATACAATTGGAAACGAGACTCGTCAGACCAGGCAACGTGTTTCCAGTCATCAACAGTCCAATGGCAGTGTTGGCGGGCCCAGGCAAGGCGTAAAGCTTTGTGTCGTGCAGTCAAAAACGGTACATGAATGGGCCTTCGGATCAGAAAGCCCATATCAATGATGGTATGTTGAATAGTTCACGCTGGCACTCTTTGATGCCCAGCATTTAAATCTGCGCCAATTTGAGAAAGGGTTGCACGTCGGTCACGTTTAATGGTTCTCGTATGTCGTCATTTGTCCCGTTCGTTCACGATCTTTTCCCGGCCGCAGCGATGTCGATGATTTGATGTTTTACCGGATTCCCGATATTCACGGTACACTCGTGAAATGGTCGTACGCGAAAATCTAAATTGTATCGCTACCTCGGAGATTCTATGTCCCATCTCTCGTGCGCCGAATATAACACCACTTTCAAACTCACTTAAGTCTTGATAACCTACCATTGTAGCAGCAGTAACCGATATAGCAACATTGCCAGACGCTTGTTGTCTTATTTGGGTGCTGCCAACCGCATCGCTTTACCTTAATTGGTTCCATATGTCTGTTATTTGCATACGCACGCCAATATCAGTTTTTTTTGGCTCTCCAGTATATATAGACTACTGTGACAAAGTATTGAGCTGCAGATAAAACCGCAAAAAATAACTCATTACAATGTAACCGGATCAAGAAGAAGGTCATTGTACCGTCGACCCAATTGCAACTATTGCAGTATGCTTGGAGGCCAACAAATATTTGGGTTACACTGCTTTACGAATATATTTAACAAGTAAACGAACCTCTTACCGAGAATAATATTATATGGTGAGATATTTGTTATTGAGGTTGGATGTGAAATAAAAATATGTGCAAAATATTGCGGCCATGAACTATCTTTTAAGATATGGCCTATGCCCTGTCCGGCATCGTTTTCTAATATTTGATCTGAAAGTAAGTTACGGTGAAAGAAATATAAACTTAAGAAGTCTCGTTAAGAGCATTTGTTTTGGTTTAGTTGAATGTTACTTTCGCCCCAACCCATGTTAACTCCTTCAAGGTTTTCGTTTTCTACTCTGGGCAGTTCGCTTTTTGGAGAACGCGAGAGCTTATTTGCGTGGCATCTGCATACTCGTGATTTCTTAGATACATTAGGCACAGTAAAAGATTCCGTGTTTGTAAAATAGCTTCATATTCTGCGATTTGTGAAAATTTTTTTAGGCACAACATCAATCGATACAGGTTAATTTATTCAACACCCTTTTGTGATGAAAGCTATTGAGGACATTCAAACAGTCTAATGTTATTAGATATATTTGTGTCTTATCCAGGATAATAATGTCGCCTGTGATGTTCATAAGTGTAGTGAATATAATGTGATGCGGCCGGACGTCCGACTGTTTTTTCGTAGTACATATAATTCACATTTGACATTATGCTAACTGAACAGGGTTTATCATATCAATAATTTTCGAAATTACAGGTAAAATGTTGATTTCTGTAAGGTGCTTGTATTCCATTGTTTTTTTTTTTTTGTTGTTTTCGAATTTGAAATAAATTGTTATTACAGTAATTGCAGAGTGCAATTGATGGTTCACAACGACATAAAGCACCTTTACTTGCACTACATAAATACAATAATTTATATTCTTAATTTAAAAAAAAACAATAAATAAAGTACAACTATGCCTTTCGTTTGTTGGTGTTGCAAATTGAGATATGGATACATTACANATGGTTCACAACGACATAAAGCACCTTTACTTGCACTACATAAATACAATAATTTATATTCTTAATTTAAAAAAAAAACAATAAATAAAGTACAACTATGCCTTTCGTTTGTTGGTGTTCCAAATTGAGATATGGATACATGAAGTGTGAGTTCAAGCAAATTTTCTGTTGTGCTGGATGCAAACCTGGGAAATGCATGCTGTTATATAATATTTATACATCAAAGATTAAAATGAATGTAAATGTTACTCGTTTCTACAATATAAAAATGGGTCTTTGAATACTTGTGCTTAAAATTTTCTATGAGAACATTCCTATAAACCATGCTGAAGTTAAAGAAATATTTGCCATTTTAAGTATTGGTTGCCGACAAATTCCATTTACACACATCACTGAGAGTCAAACTAAAAATTATGAATGAATTTTTTGAACTACGTTATAATATTTTAACAATACGTCCGAAAATGGTCGAGCATGGGGCATTAATTGAATAGCGTTTCTTTGCATAAACAATAATTACAGTTTAGTTAAAAATATATACTGTAGGCCTAAAGCTAATAATCTGAGAGAAATCAAGGTATGAAATGAAAAGTTCAATGCGGTGTATTGATATAAGTTTAGATGCTTATAAGATAGCTAACGATTTGCTGGTTTGAAACATATTAATGGACGTCAGTAATGGCAATCATAATTAAGGGCTGACGCCTTCTCGCAGCAATCCTAATATAAGGCCGCAGGAATATGAGTGCGTAAATAAATTATTAATAACACATCAAATCTACAGCACATTTTTTGCCTCACTGTCTGTAAAATTGAATGCAGTAATGATCCAAATTGCGTCATACTAATATATAATTAAGCAACGCATTAACTCCAATAGCACTAAATTTGGACGATGAGATACATATTATAAAATTAGGGTCTAGTGATGTGATGTTTTCTAGAAATGTATCACCTCCCTCCTTCGTCGCTATACAATTTAGTTCTGCCAATTCTTACTTAAGAGTATTCAATGAATTGAAAAAGTATAAGATAGTCTCTACAGAACTTACCATTTTTCAGAACTTGTAGCTATGGTTACAATATCATTCTTGGTTGGGTTTAATTTTGTGTGTGTTATTTCGCATGAGGTTTCACATTTAATTTATTGTAGTTGTGCCTGTGTCAAGAAACGAAATCTGAAATAACAAAATACAGCATATTAGTAAAGTAATTGCTTTCAATACTTTCTTTTTACAAAAAATGAAAGTTCTTATTACTCCAACTATAAGTTATATCATTTGAAATTCTTTTTTTTTCTTAGCTAAGTTCTACTCTCTTGTCAGCATGTCAGGTGTTACGGTTTTGATGGCGTTCGTAACTCTCGGTTTGAGGTGGTAAGGGGTTAGCGAGTTCACATTCGATACGTCAATGTGAAGGGGATGGTCTGATGTTTCTTTTGTGGTTGCGACACCCCATTGGCACTTACCAGTTCGCGGATATCTGAACGACACGTTGCCGCAACGCTGGATTGGTCGAGGAGCCGTTTGTGACCAGACTCTTCATCACGGATCTTACCCCATGCGATTTTATTCTATGAGGGTACATAAAGGATCAAGTGTTTCGTCCACCATTGCCGGCTAACATTGACGACATCAAAAGGAGAATTACGGACGCCATCCAAACCGTAACACCGGACATGCTGACAAGAGTGTGGAACGAGTTTGATTATCGCGTAGATGTCGTTCGGGCCGCTCGTGGTGGTCACATTGAACATTTATGAATGTATGATAAACAAACTTCACGGTTTCACGGTTCATTTGATTGGTCAATCAAGGCTGTAGGTTGTTTGGTTTTGATATTGATATTGAAAAACCATTGATACTGTTACCCTGATAAAAAAATTTCTCTTAGAGAAGCTTGTAAAGTGCCTGACATGAAAATTGCAATGCTTTGAAGGAATTGTAATGTATTTAACAATGATGGTGAGGCACGTTTTAGTTATTGCGTTATTATGATGTCAAATGTGTGTTTTCTGAAGCAGAAGAAGAATCTATTTTTATATATATCTAAAATTTTGCTTACGTACAGGTTGAGTATAAAAGAATACCCCAAATTCACCAGACACTGACACAACTTTCAAACTGAAATTGAATGTAGTCTTGTATTAAAAAAACTAACACTGAATGTAAAAACATTTACTGTCGACTGGTCAGAATACACTTTGACGTCAGACACGNTGTATTAAAAAAACTAACACTGAATGTAAAAACATTTACTGTCGACTGGTCAGAATACACTTTGACGTCAGACACGCACAACACTGGTCGGGAAAAATGCGAAAACAGGTTAAGAGGGCTCTATGGCGGCAACACTATGTAATGTTTTCGTCACACGCCACAAGATGGCAGGACACTCTAGAAACCGAGAGGTGTTCCAAGGTACACTATGCTCAAGGTACAACAGTTTCCTATACCTAAAAAGAACATTTTATTGGAGCTCCGTCGTATGCATGAAATTAAAAAAATAATTAAATCCTATGATTTACGTTATTACAACCAATGATATACGCGCTTGGGTTTTTGAGAACTGTAAAAAATTCCACTAATCACACTACCCAAAAAAAAAAACTGACTTCACACTGCATAGATTTTCACTGTGTACAACTCAGATCGTGTATGTCCTCTATGTACAAAACATTTACAATCGTGGACACACAGAATGAATGGATTTAGGAGATTTGAATATACTGCTGGTTAAAAAAAAGTTGGAACTGAGATGAACATTACAAATTTTTGAGTTCGCATATCTAAATTCATTGTGACTATGGTTCATGTGACCGAGATTATGCATGACGGCCCCGAGCCGACTAACCCAACCACAAGTAAAGCTGGCCACACACGATCCGGCTGGCCTGTCAGTTCGGACTGAACAGTCCGCCTGACGTCAGGCCGCCGGGGCGTGTTCCGGTCGGACTGACAGTTGCAACTGTACAGGCGGCCGGAGAGGAATCGAAAATACGTTCGTCCATCTGGTAGCCCGGAAGGGCGCACAACTGTGCCGGAACGTGTGTGGGTTCAGTTGTAAGTTCAGATCAGTCCGTGCTACGAGCCGCTTGTGAAAAAAGAGTCTGCTACCCCATCCGAACAGCAAGTTTCGTTCTTTTGATTTAGTGAGAGTATTCATAATAATTATGTCTCGCGAAAATGAAAATCAGTGTTTGGAGGATTTCATCGCAATTTATCAAAGTGAACCCTCTTTGTGGCAAGTGAAATCACCATATTATCACGACTGGGTTAAAAAAGAAGCTGGTTATTCCAAGCTTGTTGAAAAATAGAAGGAGATAGATCCCTCCTGCACCAAGTCAACCGTGTTTAAAAATATAAACAATATAAGAAGTTGTTATAGAAAGGAACTGAAAAATGTGAAGGATTCAAAGAAGGCGGGAATTGCTGACGAGAACGTATATACGCCGAAGCTGCGGTATTTCAACTGGTTGAAATTCTTGGAAGATCAAGAGATTCCTCGAAACTCTAGAACCAACCTGGAAAATGATGGTGAAAGCAGTGGGAATAAGGTAAGTGGATTAATATTAAGTATTTGCAGGAATTGGTTTATTTTAATTTCGGTTTATTTGATCAGTATATTTGGAATTTAAAGTAATAACATACAGTTAACTTCAATAGTGTTGGTTGAAATTAGGCAATTTATGACACCTGAGATAGCACAATTCAGAAATGAACAAACAATTTAATGAATAAAATTAAGTTGCCAAGGCACTTGGCCTTTATTAACAAATTAGTTCATAAAACATGTTTTAACTTTATTTAGAGGATTCCAATACATTCTGCGCTGCAAGCCCAACATTTCTGAACCTCGAATCTCAAACCCAGGATAAGTGATACTTACCTATTTGTTTTATATAACAAAACTTTCTGGAGGAGCATAAGAATTTGGCACTGAAGTAATTAAAAAGTTGTGAAGAACGCAACAAGCCATTACCATAGATTCAATTCTTTGTGGCTCTACATTAATGTCTGTGTGAGAAATTCTAAATCGTGCTGCCATAATTCCGAATGCATTTTCTACAATACGTCTTGCCCGCAATAAGCGATAGTTGCATATTTTTTTATCATTAAAAGTTAAGTCACTCTGTCTGAAAGGTTTTAGTATATCTACCCGCGAAGGAAATGCATCATCCGCTACAAAAACGTATGGTAGACAATGAGAAGTATGTGCAACATTTTCCTCAGGTGGTATCTTCAACAGGTCGTTATCGAGTTCCTCAAAAATTTCGTTTTCTGTAGCACACCTCCATCGGAAACTCTACCATTAGTACCGAAATCACTCATAATAATTGTATAATTACCATAAACTATTGCTAATGACACCATACTATGTTGACGTTTATAATTATAATAAAATGATCCACTGTCAGTTGGAGGGAAGATGCTGACGTGTTTTCCGTCTATAGCCCCAAGACAATGGGGAAAATTCCATCGTTCTTCGAAACGTTGTGATAATCTTTTCCATTGTTCCATTGTTCCTGGAAACTGGGGAAACCAAATTTGTCGTTAGATATTATTAAGTTCTTATCGGCAATGTAATGTAATAAATTCTTTATTCTTCCTTGTTTACAATATTTACATACATTANTAGCCCCAAGACAATGGGGAAAATTCCATCGTTCTTCGAAACGTTGTGATAATCTTTTCCATTGTTCCATTGTTCCTGGAAACTGGGGAAACCAAATTTGTCGTTAGATGTTATTATTAAGTTCTTATCGGCAATGTAATGTAATAAATTCTTTATTCTTCCTTGTTTACAATATTTACATACATTAAGAAATTAAATGGTAAAGCTAAACTTTTTTAATTCAACTGAAGTATAAACTTTCCCTTGTTTACAAAATTTACATACATTAAGAAATTAAAGGTAAAGCTTTGCTTTTTTAATTGAACTTATGTATAAACTTATCTAATATGATAAATAAATAGTCTTATGCTAATGCTAATGAAAATATTAATACAGTAAACGAACCCTAAAATAAAGATAGAACAATAATTATTTATAATACAATGTGCTTCATTATTTTATGTTTATAACACTTGTAGGGCAAACTATGGACATCATAGGCGACAATCTGTTGGATATGAGGATACGTACTACTTTCACAAGAGTCAAAAAAAGTTTTGAGCAATGCTATAAATGTAGGAGCCGATATATGGATGATTAAGAATTTCATGCATATGCAGAATGGGTGTCAGTCTGGGAAAAGAACCAATGAACCTCATACATTTTTTTTTGGCAGATTTGAAGTCTACTTACGTTAGTTTTACAAGTGTTCAACCATATTGGGCAGGCATATGTGATTACTGATCTGATGTACAAATAGTAAATTTAGTTTTTTTTGTTAATGAATAATAATGCATTTCTATTTAGTAATAGAAATAGTGTATTTAGTAGCCCAACTGATTCCTTACCGACGAATACTTCAAACTGTAAATAATATTATAAAGTCACATATTTGCACAGGAATGAATTTTTGAACCTAAACAGGTCTATGGATATAAACACGAATTTGTTATTAATTGTATTACTTATTATTACAGCAGGAAACAAATGATACAGACGAACCAGGGGAAGATGACAATGGCAGTGAACCGGTTGTGTCAGCAGAGAATTCACAACACTCTCAAAACCTACTGCCGTCAGCAAACAGCTCCAGATATCGGCTTCATTGAAGGCAACCGAATAAATCTTCTCACCCAAAATATAGGGAAAACGCGCTCACGAATGAAGTATTGGCCACTGTGAGTGACCACTTCAAGGCACCTCCAATACTGGAGGATCGTTTTGATGTTTTCGGGAAAAATGTCTATATGAAACTACGAGATTTGGATAGAATGAACTTTGAGCAAAGACATTTAACAGAAAAGTTCACAAATGACGTCCTCTTTGAAGCCAAGGGTGGAAATTTATCATCGTCTCACAGGTTGATAAACGGAGCACCACCTCAACCTCGATCGCTTCGCATGTTCCCACATTAAACATTTGATAACCAAAACCCTCATTATTCTCCTCACAGTTCACACAGCTAATGTTCCAGTCGTTCAAGTCCTTTTCCATTACCATCTTCTTCATTAGCACAACCAGTTCAGTCCCTACCTTCTCATGAAAACCAACCAGTTAACCCCTCACCAAAAATCAATGTTCAACCAACTTCGCACAGCAATGTACTTAATAATGACTTGACAACATTCTTTTCTTCATTCCCATCCGAGTAAATTTATAACATATTATAAACAGTACCATACATTTTTGTAAACGGCACCATTTGTTTGTAAATAAAAAGTTTAGATAAAATAAGAATTTTCTTACCTTCATGTAATCCTTCTTCAGATAGTGGAAAATTGCCTCACATGTTTCCGGTATGGTGTAACCAAGAGCTTGAGGTGATATTATTGTAGAAAAATTAAGGTCCTCATAACTCCTTCTGGTTGCTAAAAACCTCAGCGTTGCAGTCAATCTTTCGTGAGGTGAAATCGCGTTTCTCATCACTGTGTTTTCCTTCTCAATAAATGGAGCTACTAATGAAAGAAGATGTAAATATGTATCTTCATTCATCCTCAAATAATTGTGCCAGNTTACTGTGTTTTCCTTCACAATAAATGGAGCTACTAATGACAGAAGATGTAAATATGTATCTTCATTCATCCTCAAATAATTGTGCCAGTCTTTCGGGACAAACTTCAATTCATTAAGCAAATTTATGTGATAGTATGTACTTCTTTTTTTTAGCCACTCCTTACACCAGGTTTTATGACTTCGATACATCTTAGTTTCTTTACGGTTTCGATTGAAAGCAACCAATAAACCAAGAATCGCGAGCACGTCATCATTGGCGGAGTATCTGCCATTGACCATGGCTGCCATGATTGCAATTGATGAGTTTGCCTTCAGTTTGCCTGAGCGTGTGTGAGGTCTCCCATGATCCGGTGGCCTGATGTCAGGCGGACTGTTCAGTCCGAACTGACAGGCCAGTCGGATCGTGTGTGGCCAGCTTAAGCGATTAGTACAAGTGGCCGGCAGTTATCTGGGTGCATGAGCTCCATAGTCCTGTCTTGAGGGGTGTCCACTACAGACTGGTTAATGGCTGTGCGACAACCGACACGCTCCCGGCCGTATACGAGCAGGACGGAAAACATTATCTGTACAGCTCGAGACACAGAGTTAAAAAATTTCACATTATAAAAATAACGTGCGTTCTTACTCATACAACTAATGAAACATACTTTAACATAGTTAAAAATTAAGCACATAAAATTACAAATAAGTTACATAAATATTATGTAAATTTTGTACATAGACTCGTGTAATGAGAGTCAACAAAACGTATTTATTCAAGATTTTGTCTTTATTTTTTAGTTTATAACGAGTAAAAGTGCGCGTTAACAATATGCTGAGGTAAAGAATGTAGTGAATTTCCAGAAAGTATGCAATGAATGATGAGGCATGTAGTAAAATGCATATGACTTTAAGCTAAACCACATTACCAAATTATCCATAAACCTAAATCTGTGAATAATTTCAATCATGATAAATGGCATTAGACATAATAATATTATATGCTATATAAAATTTATTTAGGTGGTTCACGGTAAAGTGAGCACTTTTAAAAGCCCTCTCATTTGGAATAGTAGTTAATATATACATTTTATGTTAGTCTTAGATTATATCTCCCAAGTAAGGTGGAATATACACACTGTATTTATTACTTGCATTGTAATATTTATTCTAAAATGAGATTAAAGGATAAAAAAATCGCAGGAAGGAAAAAGTTATTAAAACCTCAAAAGTGCTCAATGTACAGTGAAAATCATTTAACAATATTTACAAAGTAGTGCTATTGAGTGAATATATTTTACAATTATCCTAACAGATGGCTTGGCTAGTGATGTCAGGCCATTGCTGCATACTGGGAAAATCTGCTTATTTTGCACAAACTAGCTCATCCCCATTTGTTTTGTCTATCGGAATGCAAAACAAATATAATAGAAGTTACAAATGAAAGAGTATTAATATTTTACACAATAATATGGCACTATTTTTACAGAAAGGGTGGAGTTCACAAATTTCATAAGATAACAGGCAATTTTGTTGCGAGGAATGATTCAGGCAGGCTGGTGACAAAGAATGATGCATCATTGACTTTAAGACAGGGTGTTGTTTACCGATGTGCACAGTGTGTGAGCATTTTTTGTCATTGGGCGATCATTCTCGTTCATTAAAATTGGAGCACACAGATGTGAATAACATTATTGTTACTGATAATAACACAGTTAGAGATGATGTAGGCAAATAAATATATACATATTGTTCATGCAAATATTTTACTTTACACTGTCAAATAACGTAATACTTTCAATTTTCGTGGACAGGTTTTACCGAATGTTATAGACCCCTTAGTATTAAGTATTGTACATATTTAATAACAATAACATTATGCCTACAAGCACTTCATAATGTGAAAGGCGAATAGGTAAGATACACAAAAATCTGTTGGCCTAATATCTTCTACAAACACTGTATCGAGTTAATTATAATGCTGGAGTGTTAACATGTTCCATATGCAAATACTTAAGCAATACTTAAAAAAAAATGGGTGCGTGTACTTATGTACGCGCGTTATACTTCTTTGGCGTAAATAAAACAAAATTTTTTGACGTATGCAAATCATTTATGTAAGTGGGAAAAACTATAAACTGACCAAAGATAGACATTAAATACAATTAATAAATGTTTGATTAAAGGACATAATTAAATTACCCTCAANTATAAACTGACCAAAGATAGACATTAAATACAATTAATAAATGTTTGATTAAAGGACATAATTAAATTACCCTCAAAGTGCCAAAAGAAGCATAACTTAATAAAATAATACTTACAAAAAATTAACCTCAAATACTTAAAAACACTTTCAAAATTTTATTATAAAATTTTTTTCAATAACAAATTTTTTGCGGCACAATGTAAATAAAAATAATTATATATATATTCACAATGAATAACTTATATATATATGAAATGTTTTTCAATTTTCTTATTACATGAACTGATTTGCTGTCGGTTTTAAATATAACCACGTGCTATTATGTGTACCTTGCATCTGTATACAGGAAGATTATAAAATCATGGGACAATTATTGAGGGGTAGTAGAGCTCACGAGCTCACTAAGTCAAACAATTATTGTATAGGAATATATGGGCGGAAGTGACGCGTTGAGGCACAAACGTAAAAAAAATAACACATTAAATGAAACATACTGTTTATTTACAACGACACCACTAAATGCCTTTTTACAGCAATGTTTATAATAATTGCTCAAAATTGCTACCACCGACAATAATGCAAGCTTGGTAGCGTCGATGGAGTGATTGGCGAACAGATTCAAATACGCCGGGTATTNGATGGAGTGATTGGCGAACAGATTCAAATACGCCGGGTATTTCGCGCATGCGTGCAGCCACACAGGATAGTCGAGGGACGAGGTCTTCAATGGAATCAACTGGAGTCTCATAAATGAGGACTTTCAAATGCCCCCATAGGAAAAAATCGAGACTAGATAAATCTGGCAATCGTGGCGGCCATCGGACTGGCCCACCACGCCCAATCCAGTGCACCCAAAAGTAGGGTCCAGGTAATTGCCGACTTTCATACTGAAATGGGATGGCGCACCATCATGCTGAAACCACATTTTATTGCGAACGCCAATCGGAACGTCTTGCAGCAATTCTGTTAAAACCTCTTCCAGAAATATCCGATAACAGCGGCCATTGAGTCATGTTGGTAGGAGATATGGGCCTATGGGGTAATCATTCACAACACCCCCCCAAACATCCACAGAGAAGCGTTGTTGGAATGCATGTGGGCGTGTGGCGTGTCGATTTTTTGTTGCCCACACATGAGAATTGTGGGCATTGAAAACGCCTTTGTGTGTAAAGGTCGCCTCATCTGTGAATAGCACATGAGCTGGAAAAGCCGGCTGCAACGCACACTGCTGCAAGAACCATTGGCAGAAAGCCACGCGCAGAGGGTAATCACACGTCTGCAAAGCTTGGACTCTCTGTATGTGGAATGGGTGTAAACATTCTTCGTGTAAAACTCTCCAAACTGTTGGTTGACTGACATGTAGATGACATGCTACAGCCCTTGTACTTGTGCCGGGTGTTTCGTCAACATGGTCCAAGATGACTTCTTCAAGGTGTGGTTGTCGTACAGTCCTTGATAGACTCCCTTCGATCAGTACTGGCGATAAATGAATCATTTTCACAAAGTTGCCGATGTAATAACTCAAACATTTTGTGGTTCGGCATGCGTCTACGTGGAAAGCGTTCCTGATACAGCCGTAGCGCTGCTCTGCCGTTACCATTAGCAGCACCGTACATTAGATGCATGTCTGCCTTTTCGCTATTCGTAAAATCACCCATCACGGCCGAACTCTCAAGCGCAAATGCTTTATTCGCTGATGCAGCAGGTCAATGGCGCGCCGTTTGACTGCCCTCACTTATCGCCACCATTGTCAGCCAATCACGCCATATGTAGAGGTCGCCAAGCATGCGTGACTGTTGGTGGATGCATTTCCCGCAACTGTTTTAACATTTTCTGTGTGGAATCACTCGTTAAGTATGATGCTAATCAACATTTTATGTTTCCGTTAATGTGTTATATTTTTGTGTTCGTGACTCAACGCGTCACTTTCACCCATATATTTCTATTCAATAATTGTTTGTTTTAGTGAGCTCTACCACCCCTCAATGTTTGTCCCATGATTTCAGAATCATCCTATATATAGCTAGACGATACGCGCATGCGCGTTGGATCATACGCCTACCAAGTTTACAGTTTGGGTCTCTTACGAGTAAACTAAGACAATATAACAAGTATGCACATTTAATTTTCTTTGACGGCCAACTTTACGCTGTCGAATTTCGTTACACTGTACGCGCGCAACTTCCGTTAGGAATGGCCGATTCAAAAACAGCGTCATGCGCGGGAACGAGGGAGCACGAAGCTCGGTAAGAAATCCGTATATATAATGCACTTGCATTCCATTTATGTGGCGGCCATACTGGTAGACAGTACGAAACCCACCTGCTATCATATTCCATTGCGACGGCGGCCATTTGGTTTACAAAATTTTCCCAAATTGATGTTTTTTCAAATTTTTTTTAAAGTAACAAACTTTTTTGAAAATTTTCAAATTTTTTTCAAAATTTCTAATTTTATTTTTAAACATTCCATGGCGGCCAATTTGTTTTCCTGCATAGCCTCTGGCTCTGTCTCCCTAAGACAATACCCAGACTTTATGAAATAGCCTCAGGCGGGTCCATAGCAAGACGCCCCCTCCCCTATTATCGCCCAAGGCACTGAGTTCAAAAAGCCTGAGGCTACGGGGGACTTTGCATGCGAGTTTTTTGGATTTTTTTACGGGGGCCGTGGTGACGCAGTGGATAGACGACATGTTAAAGTTCATGCTCTCGCATTCAATAGTGAGGAGGCAGCAGTGGTAGTGGATAAACGCAGCCTCAGGCGTATCCCTACAGCAACGCCAGCCACGATTCCATGACATAGTCTTGGGCATGACCCCACAAAATCCAGTAGTGACTCCTTTTTGGGCAATGAGCGATTGAGGGGTTTTCCTCCGAGTCTTCCCAAATCACTGCCACGGCGCCTCGACTGGCCCCTACTTCATGCACTTGTATTCCTTTCTAGGAGGTTCTCTCCGAGTTTTCCCAAATCCCTATCAAGACACCCCCGACTGGTCCCTGCATCATGTACTTTCATTCCATGCAAGGGCTGTGCGGGGCTGAAATTGCCCATGACCCAACAATATGAAGTAGTGACTCCTTTTTGGGCAATGAGGGATTGAGGGGTTTTCTCCGAGTCCATCCGATTCCCTGCCACGACGCCTCAACTGGTTCTTTTTTCATGCTCGTGCATTCCAAGCGAGGGTTTTCTCAGAGACATCCCACGCACCACGATGCCCCGACTAGTCCCTGCTTCATGCTGTTGTATTCCAAGAGAGGTTTTTATCGGGGTCTTATCACACACCACGATGCCTCGACTGGTTCCTGGTTCATGCTCTAGCATTCCATGCTAAAGTGTCTCACAGATTATTCCCAAATCCCTGCCACGATGACCGGACTGGTCCCTGCTTCATGCTCTTGCATTGCATGCTAGAGAGTTTTTTCCGAGTTTTCCTAAATTTTCTCAGAGTCTTCCCAAATTCGATTATCATTTAATTCCCTCCTACTAGACCATATAATTTATGCTCACGGAATCTGTGACTCTCTACGGTGACTCCACTTCCCTGGGGGGCCACAATAGCGTGGTGGATAAACGACTCGCTTCCTGGGGGCCATGGTTGTGTAGCGGATAGAAAACTCCTTTAACACACATACCCACACACATAAATTCATGCACGCACACATGGTCAAGCCCACATATGCACACGCAAATCACATCCATACACAAGCAAGCAGACACAAAGTTCCAAAAATATGTCGCCGGCCACATCGACCGAACTCGGATGTTCAAGAACAACATAAGTATCGCGGTTTAACCAATTTGAATATTAGTTTGATGGAGATCGTGCGACAGACCACCATGCTTCCTGTCTGCATCAGTGATGTCGACGATGATAAAACTAACGTCTTCAGATTAAATCCATGGAAAGCTATTACCTAGCACCGTACAGGGTATCATAGCAGGACCAAGTACCTGCGGCAATACGTGTGCTACTAAGCCTTCTGGGGAACACATCTGTCTTCGGTTCGAGAACGTTTACCTATATACAAAATAACTACAACAGCCAAAGTACTAACACATATCACAAATACTATATTCCGTGGACGGACTTCGTTATTTTCCATTTTGTGACAATGACAAGGTCGTGCAGCCAAGTGATGCCTTACCAAACAATGTGTCTATTTCCGACGACAATATAGCATGTGAGAAACAGGTGAAAATGCAGCAGTATTTCAGCTTGGGACGCAATGTAGCAGCGGATTCGATTTACCTATGTCAAACTTATTCAAGCATGCACATGTCAAATCTATTCACGCATGCCTAATCATTTTCTATGTGACAATGCTAATTTCCTCGTTACAACTNCGCATGCACATGTCAAATCTATTCACGCATGCCTAATCATTTTCTATGTGACAATGCTAATTTCCTCGTTACAACTCGCGTATTGGGAGCCGTGGTGGTGTGGGGGATAGACAACTCGCTTCTTGGAGGCCACGATGGTGTGATGGGTAGACAACTCGCTTCGTGGGGCTTGAGTGATGTGGTGGGTAGAAAACTCGCCTCTTGGGGTCCACGGTGGTGTAGCGGGTAGACGACTCTCTTCTTGGGGCTTAGGTGATGTGGTGGGTAGACGACTCGCTTCTTGGGGGCTGCGGTGGTGTGGCGGATAGACGACTCGCTTCTTGGAACCGGAGTGGAGCGGTGTATAGACATAGCCTCAGGTGTGTCCCTCGAACAACGTCCCGAATTCATGAAATAGCTCCAGGCTACAGATGGGCTCCCACGTCAACACATGTTTTTCAAAATTTCTCAACACAGCTCTCTACAACGAATCACCATCGCCGCAGGCTGTGCGGCTCTTGCATTACATTTCGATGTGGGGCTGCGGTGGTGCAGTGGGTAGAAGACTCACTTCTTGGGGGGTCACTGTTGTGGGGTGGATAGAGAGTTTACTACTTGGGGGTCGCTGCGGTGTGGTGGATAGACGACTTACTTTTTGGGTGTTGNTGTGGGGTGGATAGAGAGTTTACTACTTGGGGGTCGCTGCGGTGTGGTGGATAGACGACTTACTTTTTGGGTGTTGCTGTGGTGCGGTGAAGAGACGACTCGTTTCCTGGTGCCGCGGTGGTGAGATAGATGGACATAGCCCCAGACAGAGCGGGACTTGTTCTAGTATTTCGATGGGGGACGCGGTGGTGCAGTGGATAGACAAAATGTCAAATTTCATTTTCATGAATTCCATTATAACTGTGGACCTGCGGTGCTGCAGTGGATAGACAACAAACGGCCTCAGACGGTGCGGAGGCTTGCTCTTGCATTTCGACGCGTNGACCTGCGGTGCTGCAGTGGATAGACAACAAACGGCCTCAGACGGTGCGGAGGCTTGCTCTTGCATTTCGACGCGTGCTGGGGTTGTATGATGGAAAGGCGATGCTTCAAATTTCACACTCTTGTATCCCACGTCTGTGATGCTGCAGTGGATAGACGACTAACCAAACTTCACACTCTATCATACATAGACANACTCTTGTATCCCACGTCTGTGATGCTGCAGTGGATAGACGACTAACCAAACTTCACACTCTATCATACATAGACATTGCCCCTGGCAATGAAAATTATCACATGGTCATTAAGCCCTATTCGAACTAATAAAGCATAGTTGACCGTAATTTCCAAACCGTTTAAGATATATTCGACAAATTTGTAACATACGCATCACCCCCGGCAACGAAAATTATCCCAGGGTCATTTATACCCTAGGAATACTTAGAAGCATACTTCGTCGTAATTCACGAACGGTTTAAGATACATTCGTCAAATTCATAACATAGACATTACCCTCGACAACGAAAAATTATTACAGACTCATTTAAGCCCTATGCGAACTTATAAGAATAGTTGAATGTAATTGCTGACACGTTTAAGATACAACCACCTAATTCGTCACATTTAAGATACACGACGTAATTCTAAAAATAGATATCACTCCACACCTCAAAAATTATCACAAAGTCATTTATATCCTATGCGAACATATAAGCATAGTTAGTCTTAATTTCCAACCAGATTAAGATACAGTCGTCAAATAAATAACATAGACTTCACCCCCGAAAACGAAAATTATTACAGAGTCATTAAACCGAAATGCGAACTTATAAATATAGTTGACTGTAATTGCTGACACATCTAAGATACATGCGACAAACTCGTTACATAGATATCTTCCCAACAACGTAAATTATAACAGAGTAATTTATGCTCTATGTATACATAGAAGCATAGTTATTAATAATAATAATTTCCTTCTGTTGCAGATATAGCTATCCATTTCATAACATATGCATCACCCCATTCAACTAAAATGACTCCATTGCCATTTACGTCATTAGCTTACTTATAAGCAAATTTGAACGTAATTTCCGAAACATTTAAGTTAGAGCTACCAAAAATCGTAACATACAATTCACCTATTCTAACATAAGCGTCATACGCATCAACGAAAAATATCACAGAGACATTTATGCTATATATTTACCTATAAGAATAGTGGACTGTAATTGTCGACCTGTATACGATTCAGTCACCAATTTCATAACATAGACATCACTCCCGACATATCGAAAAATACATGTCTGTGAGTCGANGTATACGATTCAGTCACCAATTTCATAACATAGACATCACTCCCGACATATCGAAAAATACATGTCTGTGAGTCGACAAGCAAGGCTCTCGAAAAGGTGCAATCAATGACAATCCAGCACCATACATCTTGACTGAAGAATATTCGTGTTCATTACCCAGTCATACAACTTCGACGAAGCGAGCGACTTTTATAAAGGACGCTGCCGCACACAATGATAAACGAACCTAATATGTTACGCAAGGGTCTCGAACTACTAGTCATGCAAGAGAGACATAACTACTACACGGCATTGTAAAACATATATATATATATATAAATTATTCGTAATACAAATAGTTAAATATTTTTAATAACCTAGGTGTATTGTAGCATAAACAACGTATACATTACGTTATTTTAGACGAAGACATTTCAGTTGTGAAGTGCGGGAACGATTAGCACAACATGTCTATACTCAGTTTCAAACTGATATAAAAAAAATTATGAAAAGGAGAATATTTATAAGCATTTATAAGCAAGCATCATGTAAAATGTATGTCATTACGTTGTCAAACGAGGTTGATAACAGCAGGTTCTTACTACTACCACTACTTCATTCCTCTACTACGATTGTGGACTTTGCTACAATATAAAATGGAAACAATGGAGGAAGACTTAAGCAAAATGCCCTGAAGAGACACTACAAGAAATATAGTATCATTGCCACTACTGCGATTGCGTACTCTGCTACAATATGGAAATGAAATCAAAGGTTGAAGTCTTAACCATCTGTAACACAGACAACAGCAAGAGATCCTGAAAAGATGTTGCAAGCATTACGATATCAATGTCTCTATTGTGGAAATACATTTAGTAATAGATTTAATTCACGTCGACATGAAAGTATCCATTGCATGTTCAGCCCTGCATACAAAGTGTTCCACTGTGAAAACTGCGATGTGGTGTTTACTCGCAGTAATACTCTGTATAGACATAACAATAAATAAAAAGGACATGAGTATAGTACATCGGCGAGCGATTGTATGTATTGCGGGAAGACATTCAGTAAACGCACCGGAACCAAACATCATGANAGTATAGTACATCGGCGAGCGATTGTATGTATTGCGGGAAGACATTCAGTAAACGCACCGGAACCAAACATCATGAAGATAGCAATTTAAAAATTTGCCACCGTCTACAAGACCTACCCATGCGTTAAATGTGTTATGGTATATTCGAATAAGAGTGGCTTGAATGTTCACAGCAGGAATTGTTTTGCAAAAAAAACTTACCATAAATGTACCGCTTGAATGAAGAATATATTGAGCACGTATCAATTATGATTATGTGTTCCATTTATGTCAAATCTGTAAATAAAGATAAAGTGTATAAATATTCCTATGTAATTCATTTATTTTAACCCTCGATTATATTACGTTCAACCCCACCACTAGGGAAAAAAACTAGATTTTTTTTAAGTCTGAAAAATAACTAATTTTTTTTGTATAGTGTCAAGTCTCGAACTCTGTTCCCTTTAGATGGGGTGCTTGAGGAATATACACAGATGCACTCACTGNTTTGTATAGTGTCAAGTCTCGAACTCTGTTCCCTTTAGATGGGGTGCTTGAGGAATATACACAGATGCACTCACTGTCATTGAGCATGTATGAGATATGACTATATATTCTTATTATGTCAAGTTCTTTACGTAAAGGTAAAGTGTATAAATCATTTATATGCTATTCATGTATTTTAACCCTCGATAGTAGTAGGTTCACCTCTACCACTAAAAAAAAACTAGATTTTGTCAAAGTCTTAAAGATAATTAAAAGTTTTTGTATAGTCTCAAGTCACGAACTCAGTTCCCTATCAATAGGATGCTTCTTGAGCAATACATACAGAAGCACTCACTACCAGCAACGAAAATGACTACATAGGTATATGTATATATATGTCCTAAGCGTATTTATAAGCATATTTAACTATAACTTCCGAACCAAATAAATATGAAAACTTAAACGTAAATAAAATTTAGGATGGGCAACTTACAACAAACTGAGATATACAAAAAGCAAGATATACACTAATGTCATACAGACTTGATAAACATAATCGTGATATCTCTAAAAAAATACATATTTCATATTATAAACGATCATCGTCAGTTCTACACAAGGGTCGACAGCTCGAATCATCGCTAACATGGATAACTTTTAACAACCAGACATAAAAATTAAAAAATTAACGATGCTATACAATACCAGAATGTGCTGCTCGGTACAAGAAACTAGCAAACAACTTCCTTACAAACCAACTGAAACTAAGCCATTGCATACAGTATACAACGCCAGCAGCGGAACGCAGTCGTTGTCGTATGCTAGGGAATATGTGAGGTAGCTTGACGTGAGCACTGTGCAGGTCTCTGCAAGTTGAAAGGATGACGCAGAACATTAGCTGGGAAAGAGTTATGTCAGGCTCCACGGCATATTATGTGAAAAAATATTGTTATGACATGTATGTTAATAAAGTTAAAAACATATACATTATTTCTATGTTATTCATGAATCTAAACACATGCTAATATTAGGTTTACCTCCATCCCTAGGAAAAAAAACTGATTTTTGGGAAAGCACGTAAATAGTTTTTTGTATAGTGTCAAGTCTCGAACACAGTTCCCTATCGGTGGGATATATCCACTGTGAAGTATAGAACATTGCGTAAACGATAGACTGATGTTATAGTAGTCAGAAAATTGTATCACAACAACAACAACAACAACAGAAAGATTAAATCGCTTGCAGCACTCAGACACCGAGCTAGTATACCTACACTTCTCACACACGTACAACCAGAAATCAAATTCGATACGCCTACCTATACGTCTGCAGCAGAAATTCTTAGCTGTCGCCCATGCCTAGGTTGTTTTCAATGTAGCGCGCTAATGCAAACAGATATTAATGTAAATAGTTATAACCTTTTATCATTCTTTATATATTGCATGTGCTATACCTCGAGTTAGTCGAAAAAAATTTTTACGTAGATGAGAAGCATGCCTATTTCTGCCTACACCAATACAGAGAAAATCACAACCTATCTTCGTATTGGACTTGAAAAATGAGGGTATAAATTAGCGTGTCCGCAGAAATTGACGTAGTTGCTAAGCTACTGTGTACAGCAATACTACTGTGTGAAGGTAGTATTGTGGAGGAGTCTGCCTCGTGGAGGAGTCTACATTTTAGTATAGTACGCGGAAGGGGGAAGTCCTCAGAGGGGAGGCGTCTGAAGAAGAGAGGATTCTGCATAAGAGGAGTCCGCAGAGAGGAAGAGTCTGCAGAAGAGAGGAGTCTGCAGAAGAGGAGTCCGCAGAGGGGAGGCGTCTACACCGCATAGTTGTTCATGTGTTCAAGTTTGCATATACTTTAAGATGATTTAAAGTATGGAGGGCATGCAATCGTAAATGGTCTGTTTGCCTACATGCAAAACTTCACCAAGTGTTCAACAATTAAATGGAAAACAATGCAGTTACTCTGGCAAGACCTCCAGTAAAAGTTGCAATGCAGGACGACATGAACAGAGTGAGTGTCAAAAGAAACCGGCCTCCATAATACTATCATGTGATATGTGTGGTGCGACAATTGATAGAAGTGACTATCTAAAGAGACATACTATTATATGTAAAGGTAACACACCTCCACTTGGCACAAGACAGCAAGTATTAAACTTATTGACGCAAGACAATACAATGGCTGGCCATCATACTGATTCGTCGTGTAAACTATTGATTGTTCCATCGCCTATAACATTATCCGGACATGCATCAAGTTCAAAAACAATATTTGAAGAAGTAAATACGACTGTTGCAGACATTTACTATGAAGAGTTCAAACCATACAGGTCGTCCATCGATGTGAACAACAAACATGTATTGCTATGACGTAAGGTAAAAAACGAGGATGTTATATCTATCCAGAATGATGTGAAATATACATATCCTACTGACGATGATGAAGTAATTGCATCTGCAAAGCAGAAGCGTAAACACGATGCTGAAGAAGACGGCTACGTGAAGTTGAGACAGAATAAACGAAGATTCGAACCGAGTACTCTGGCCCAGAGGTATCTCACAAACTACTCATCACGGAAGAACATAGATGCCGAGATGTATTGTGAACCTTCTGCGAAGAGTGTCGTGAAGTCTAGCTACTTATTTTCTGAAGACCATAATGACCTGTTGATAGACTACGTGTGCTGGTTGTATTACAGAGAAGTGGATATCTTTCTGTCAGCGAAGAGATGAATATGATTATTGATGAACTCAGAACTAATGACTATATCGGATGATATATTGTATATGTTCACCACGCTTCTCGCCAACATCTAGAGAGAAAGAGAATATTGTAGGGTTTTTAAATTGAAAAAACCAATGTATATTTTTGTGACAATATATTTGTACATTTATTACTTTATGTTTTTGTTTTCATTGAAAAAAATTAGTATATTATTTTGTGACTATATATATATATATATATATATATATATATAACTTCAAATTTCTAATTGAAAAAAAAATATATTTTTTGTGACTTTTTGTATATTACTTCTGACTCTGTGTGTATTCTTTTTCTTAATAATAATAAAAAAAACATGACACACAATTCATTAGATTCGACATTACTTGTATATTAAAGGGAAAACATTCAACGTGGTTAGCAGTAAGGGACTCTGAAGAGTTGATAAAATCATTACGGTATCGATGTCACCCTTGCGAAAATACTTTTGGTAAAAGTTTAAATGCACACCGACATGGAAGTACACATTGCATTCTCATCCCAGCATACAATGGGTTCCTCTGTGATAACTGTGATTATGTGTATACCCCGAAGTGATAATCTGTAAAGACATAACAAGAAGTGCAAAGGCTGTAGTATATATATATTTACAGATGCAAGACAGATACTCGCAACAGTAGGAACCATATCACCAAGAGTAAAAAACCCATATTATGGTTATAAAAAAAAACAATCATGCCCTGCGATGACGCCCCGGAGGATCCCTACTTTCAAGTGTGAGCCGACACTGCTAAGACTACCTGATGAAATGCAAGAGCATGATGTTTGCATACTGGCTGACAAAATGGCCTCCGAAAATAATTTTTTAGGGGGAATTTTTATGAAAGTTTGATCTTCACCTTTGATGACCGCCGTGGAATGATCGAGAAAAAAATAATTTGACCTTGGCCTTTCTTTCGATAAAAAAACTTAAATATTGATCTTAACCCTGACCTTTGATTACCGCCAAGGTATGCTCGTAGGAAAATAATTTTACTTTGACCTTGACCTCCAAAAATCTTCAGAACTTCGCGGCTGAAGACGGGAGCATGCTCCCGTCTTCAGCAGCTTTGACGATGGCAAAGCCATTGTCAAAGCCGCGAATTTCGTACGATTTTTCTGTACATTTTTGGACGTCAAGGTCAAGGTCAAATTAATATTTTCTTACCTTGGTGGTAATCAAATTCAAGCTCAAGGTCAAGGTCAAAATTCATAAAAAAATTGTTAACCTACTGTCATAACAGTATTTTCTCACATAATCTACCTTGTAGCCTGACATTAACTATCTCTCAGCTAGTGTTCTGTATCAGCCATTCAACTAGCCAAGACCTGCACAGTAGGNACTGCACAGTGCTCACGTCGAGCTGCCTCAAATATTCCCTGGCATACGACAACGACTGCGTTCCGCTGCTGGCGTTGTATACTGTATGCAATGGCTTAGTTTCAGTTGGTTTGTAAGGAAGTTGTTTGCTTGTTTGTTGTACCGAGCAGCACATTCTGGTATTGTATAGCATCGTTAATTTTTTTATTTCTATGTCTGGTTGTTAAGAGTTATCCATGTAAGCGATGATTCGAGCTGTCGACCCTTGTGGGGGGAGGATTATGTGGTCACTCCTGTGGGAAGAATGAGGCTGGGCACTTGAGACGGTTTGGCAGTATTATGCTATAGTAACACCGTCCAGCCTCCGTACCGACTTCCGGAAAGGGTGGGTGATGCGTCTCTTATAGCCTCTCAACACCCATGACAACCCAAGGCTTCTGCGCCACCCCTGCTTAAACGAATTGGGCTCTGCCACCCGTTCCCTATGGAAATCAGCTTCCTAGTAGNAAGGCTTCTGCGCCACCCCTGCTTAAACGAATTGGGCTCTGCCACCCGTTCCCTATGGAAATCAGCTTCCTAGTAGCTGTATAGAGGTATCTGCCGTGATGGCTTGGGCCGATAGTTAGTACCAAGGCCCGACCACTTGGTGGGGTGTTGGACCTCTTGGNCACTCCTGTGGGAAGAATGAGGCTGGGCACTTGAGACGGTTTGGCAGTATTATGCTATAGTAACACCGTCCAGCCTACGTACCGACTTCCGGAAAGGGTGGGTGATGCGTCTCTTATAGCCTCTCAACACCCATGACAACCCGAGGCTTCTGCGCCACCCCTGCTTAAACGAATTGGGCTCTGCCACCCGTTCCCTATGGAAATCAGCTTCCTAGTAGCTGTATAGAGGTATCTGCCGTGATGGCTTGGGCCGATAGTTAGTACCAAGGCCCGACCACTTGGTGGGGTGTTGGACCTCTTGGCATTCAGGCCATTGGGGCCCAAAACAGGAATTTCCCTGTGAAGAAATTCTAGGTATTGCAAAGGACGATACTCTGACATCAGCGGGGCGAGCCCTATGGGTGACGTGGCGAGTTAGGCTCTCGGTGACGAAAAACCAGGGTATAAAACCGGACTGGGATGACGGTACCCACCAATTTTCAGAGGAACTCTGCGTCTCCCTGCCCGTGGGTGGCGGCCCTGATGGTGGTGCATTGGAAAACCCATTCGTGCCATGGAAAATAAGAGGTAGCACGGAATGATCTGGTTGGCCCATCCAGACGATTTCTCCGGTGTCCGAATTGGCTGAGGTTGGCCTCGTGCTGGCAGTGGTTGACTCCGCATTCTGGAGGAGGCTCGGAGATATTCCCCCTCGTGCTGAAGAGCCGGGCAGTGAGCAGGGAACTGCTCCAGTGGCGTCCCGCGATTGACGTCAGGGGTGTGGGTAGTGCTCCAGCCAGACCACACGCTTGGTAAACTGAGTACTAGGATCTCAGGCCTTGTGGTAGGACATGCTCGGTGCGATCTGGGAAATCACATCGGGGCTACTCTCGGTGTGGCCTGATGATCAGGTCTGGGCTATGGATTTGGTCAATTTCGGTGAGCGCTGGTCATGTCTGCGTTGAGAGGACGTGATCCCTCTTCCCCGCCTACTGGGAGGCTAGGGTGCGGAATGGCCTAACGGCTAAGAGCACTCCGTTAACAAATAAGAGCATGGCTGTGATGGCTGTGTATCATACTTTTATACATATATGTCGACCCTTGTGTAGGACTGTCGATGATCGTTTATAATATCATATAAGGATTTTTTAGAGATATCACGACCATGTGCATCAAATATGTATGATATCTGTGAATATCTTGCTTTTCGCATATCTCTGTTTGTTGTAAGTTCTCCATCCTGAATTTCATTTTCGTAGAGGTTTATTTATTTATTTTTTTCCGAAATTATNATATTCCCTGGCATACGACAACGACTGCGTTCCGCTGCTGGCGTTGTATACTGTATGCAATGGCTTAGTTTCAGTTGGTTTGTAAGGAAGTTGTTTGCTTGTTTGTTGTACCGAGCAGCACATTCTGGTATTGTATAGCATCGTTAATTTTTTTATTTCTATGTCTGGTTGTTAAGAGTTATCCATGTAAGCGATGATTCGAGCTGTCGACCCTTGTGGGGGGAGGATTATGTGGTCACTCCTGTGGGAAGAATGAGGCTGGGCACTTGAGACGGTTTGGCAGTATTATGCTATAGTAACACCGTCCAGCCTCCGTACCGACTTCCGGAAAGGGTGGGTGATGCGTCTCTTATAGCCTCTCAACACCCATGACAACCCAAGGCTTCTGCGCCACCCCTGCTTAAACGAATTGGGCTCTGCCACCCGTTCCCTATGGAAATCAGCTTCCTAGTAGCTGTATAGAGGTATCTGCCGTGATGGCTTGGGCCGATAGTTAGTACCAAGGCCCGACCACTTGGTGGGGTGTTGGACCTCTTGGCATTCAGGCCATTGGGGCCCAAAACAGGAATTTCCCTGTGAAGGAATTCTATGTATTGCAAAGGACGAGACTCTGACATCAGCGGGGCGAGCCCTATGGGTGACGTGGCGAGTTAGGCTCTCGGTGACGAAAAACCAGGGTATAAAACCGGACTGGGATGACGGTACCCACCAATTTTCAGAGGAACTCTGCGTCTCCCTGCCCGTGGGTGGCGGCCCTGATGGTGGTGCATTGGAAAACCCATTCGTGCCATGGAAAATAAGAGGTAGCACGGAATGATCTGGTTGGCCCATCCAGACGATTTCTCCGGTGTCCGAATTGGCTGAGGTTGGCCTCGTGCTGGCAGTGGTTGACTCCGCATTCTGGAGGAGGCTCGGAGATATTCCCCCTCGTGCTGAAGAGCCGGGCAGTGAGCAGGGAACTGCTCCAGTGGCGTCCCGCGATTGACGTCAGGGGTGTGGGTAGTGCTCCAGCCAGACCACACGCTTGGTAAACTGAGTACTAGGATCTCAGGCCTTGTGGTAGGACATGCTCGGTGCGATCTGGGAAATCACATCGGGGCTACTCTCGGTGTGGCCTGATGATCAGGTCTGGGCTATGGATTTGGTCAATTTCGGTGAGCGCTGGTCATGTCTGCGTTGAGAGGACGTGATCCCTCTTCCCCGCCTACTGGGAGGCTAGGGTGCGGAATGGCCTAACGGCTAAGAGCACTCCGTTAACAAATAAGAGCATGGCTGTGATGGCTGTGTATCATACTTTTATACATATATGTCGACCCTTGTGTAGGACTGTCGATGATCGTTTATAATATCATATAAGGATTTTTTAGAGATATCACGACCATGTGCATCAAATATGTATGATATCTGTGAATATCTTGCTTTTCGCATNATAAGGATTTTTTAGAGATATCACGACCATGTGCATCAAATATGTATGATATCTGTGAATATCTTGCTTTTCGCATGTCTCTGTTTGTTGTAAGTTCTCCATCCTGAATTTCATTTTCGTAGAGGTTTATTTATTTATTTTTTTCCGAAATTATAGATAAATATGCTTATAAGTACGCTTAGGACATATATANATAAGGATTTTTTAGAGATATCACGACCATGTGCATCAAATATGTATGATATCTGTGAATATCTTGCTTTTCGCATATCTCTGTTTGTTGTAAGTTCTCCATCCTGAATTTCATTTACGTAGAGGTTTATTTATTTATTTTTTTCCGAAATTATAGATAAATATGCTTATAAGTAGGCTTAGGACATATATATATATATATAAACCCATGAAGTCATTTTCGTTGCTGGTAGTGAGTGCTTCTGTATGTATTGCTCAAGCATCCTATCGATAGGGAACTGAGTTCGAGACTTGACACTATACAAAAACTATTAATAAAATTTCAGGTTTTGACGAAATCTATTTTTTTCTTAGTGGTAGAGGTGAACCTACTATTATCGAGGGTTAAAATAAATGAATAAACTAGAAATAATTTATACACCATACCTTTATTTACCGACTTGACATAATAAAAATACATAGTCATATTTGGTACATGCTAAATGGCAGTGAGTGCATCTGTGTGTATTGCTCAAGAATCCCATCTATACGGAACAGAGTTCGAGATTTAGCCTTATACAAAAACTATTAATAATCTTTCATACTTTAACAAAATATAGTTTTTTAAGTAGCGCAGGTGAACCTAATATTAACAAGAGATAAAAATTAATGAATAAATTATAAATAATTTATACGCTTTACCTTAATTATATTAACTTGACATAAGAATAATAAATAGTCATATTTGACACATGCTCAATAGCATCCCATCGATAGGGAACAGAGTTCGAGACTTGACACTATAAAAAACTATTAATTATCTTTCAGAATTTGACAAAATATAGTTGTTTTAGGAGCGCAGGTGAACNAGTGAGTGCATCTGTGTGTATTGCTCATGCATCCCATCGATAGGGAACAGAGTTCGAGACTTGACACTATAAAAAACTATTAATTATCTTTCAGAATTTGACAAAATATAGTTGTTTTAGGAGCGCAGGTGAACCTTATATTATCGAGGGTTAAAATAAGTTACTAATATAGAAATAATTTGTACACTTTACCCTTATTTAAAGAACTTGACAAAAGAAGAATACATAGTCATAGCTCATACATGCTCAATGACAGTGAGTGATTCTGTGTATATTGCTCAAGCATCCCATCTATAGGGAAAATAATTTGAGACTTGACACTATACAAAAGCTATCTAATTATTTTTCAGACTTAAAAAAAATCTAGTTTTTTTCCCTAGTGGTGGAGTTGAACGTAATATAATCGAGGGTTAAAATAAATTAATTACATAGGAATATTTATACACTTTATCTTTATTTACAGATTTCACATAAATATAATACATAATCATAATTAATACGTGCTCAATATATTCTTCATTCAAGCGGTACATTTATGGTAAGTTTTTTTTGCAAAACAATTCCTGCTGTGAACATTCAAGCCACTCTTATTCGAATATACCATAACACATTTAACGCATGGGTAGGTCTTGTAGACGGTGGCAAATTTTTAAATTGCTATCTTCATGATGTTTGGTTCCGGTGCGTTTACTGAATGTCTTCCCGCAATACATACAATCGCTCGCCGATGTACTATACACATGTCCTTTTTATTTATTGTTATGTCTATACAGAGTATTACTGCGAGTAAACACCATATCGCAGTTATCACGGTGGATCACTTTGTATGCAGGGCTGAACCTGCACTGGATACTTTCATGTCGACGTGCATTACATCTATTAATACATGTATTTACACAATAGTGACATAGATATCGTAATGCTTGCAACGTATTTTCAGGATCTCTTGCTGTTGTCTGTGTTACTCATTGTTAAGTCTTCCTCCATTGTTTCCATTTTATATTGTAGCAAAGTACACAATCGTAGTATATGAATGTATAAGTGGTAGTAGTAACAACCTGCTTTTCTCAACCTCGCTCGAAAACGAAATTACATACAATTACATGATGCTTGCTTACATATGCTTATAAATATTTTCCCTTTCATTTTATTTTTTTATATCAGTTGGGAACAGAGTACAGACATGTTGTACTAATCGTTCCCGCACTTCACAACTGAAATGTCTTTGTCTGAAATAACATAATGTATGCGTTGTTTATGCTACAATACACCTAGGTTATTAAAAGTATTTAACTATTTGTATTATAATTAATATATATATATGTGTGTGTGTTTTACAATGCCGGGTAGCAGTGATGACTCTCTCTCTCTTTCATGAATAATAGTTCGAGAGCCACACGTAACATATTAGACCCCTTCAACCATGTGTGTGGCGGTGCACTTCATGTAAGGGTGCCAGCTTCGTCAGTGCCGAAACTCTTTCGAGAGCCTTGCGTAATATGTTAGGTTCCTGTATCTTTTTGTGCGGCAGAGTCCTTTATATTTAGTCGCTCGTTTCGTCAAAGTTGAATGACTGGAAAATGAAAACGAACATTCTTCAGTCAAAAATGTATGGTGCTGGCTTGTCATTGATGGTACCTTTTAGAGAGCCTTGCGTATCCACTCAGAGACGTGTCTCTTTAAATATGTGTGGGTTTATGTCAATGTTATGAATTTGACGATTGTATTTAAACAGGTTGACAATTAGAGTCCACTATGCTTATAGGTACATATATAGCATAAATGTCTTTGTGATAATTTTTTTGAGGCGAATGATACCTATGTTAGAATAGGTGATGTCTGTGTTACAATTTTTGGTAGTTAAATCTTAATCATTTCGGAAATTACGGTCGACTATGCTTATAAGTAAGCTTAAGATGTAAATGACAATGCAGTAATTTTAGTTGACATGGGTGATACAGATGTTATGAATTTTATAGCTGCATCTTTAACAGGAGGGAAATTATTATTATGTATTACTATGCTTGTAAGTAAACATAGAGCATGGATTACTCTCTCATAATTTACGTTGTTGGGAGTGATTCTATGTTACGAGTTTTTCGCTTGTATCTTAGAATGTCAGCAATTACAGTCAACTATGCTTATAAGTTCGCGTAGAGCTTCAATGACTCTGTAATATGCTTATAAGTATGCTTAGGATATAAATTACAATGCGATAATTTTCGTTGCCGGTGCTGATGCGTATGTTACAAATTTGTCTACTATATCTTAAACGGTTAGCGAATTACGGTCAACTATGCTTATATGATCGCATAGGGCTTAAATGACCTTGTGGTACCTTTCATTGCCGGGGGCATTGTCTATGTATGATAGAGTGTTAAGTTTGGTGAGTCGTACATCCACTGCAGCACCACAGACGTAGGATACAAGAGCGTGAAGTTTGACGCATCGCCTATCCATCATACCACCTCAGTACGCGTCGAAATGCAAGAGCAAGCCTCCGCACCGTCTGAGGCCGTTTGTTGTCTATCCACTGCAGCACCGCAGGTCCACAGTTATAATGGAATTCATGAAAATGAAATTTGACATTTTGTCTATCCACTGCACCACCGCGTCCCCCATCGAAATACTAGAACAAGTCCCGCTCTGTCTGGGGCTATGTCCATCTATCTCACCACCGCGGCACCAGGAAACGAGTCGTCTCTTCACCGCACCACAGCAACACCCAAAAAGTAAGTCGTCTATCCACCACACCGCAGCGACCCCCAAGTAGTAAACTCTCTATCCACCCCACCACAGTGACCCCCCAAGAAGTGAGTCGTCTACCCACTGATCCACCGCAGCCCCACATCGAAATGTAATGCAAGAGCCGCACAGCCTGGGGCGATGGTGATTCGTTGTAGAGAGCTGTGTTGAGAAATTTTGGAAAACATGCGTTAACGTGGGAGCCCATCTGTAGCCTGGAGCTATTTCATGAATTGTGGACGTTGTCGGAGGGACACACCTGAGGCTATGTCTAACCACCGCTCCACTCCGGTTCCAAGAAGCGATTCGTCTATCCGCCACACCACTGTGACCCCCAATAACCGAGTCTTCCACCTACCACATCACCTAAGCCCCAAGAAGAGAGTCGTCTACCCGCCACAACACCATGACATCATCGCAGCTCCCAATAAGCCAGTTGTTACAACGAAATAAGCATTGTCACGTACAAGGTGTATAGGCATGCGTGAATAAGTTTGACATAGGGAAATCGAATCTTCTGCTACATTGCACGTCAAGCTGAAATACTGCTGCATTGTCGCCTGTTTCTCCCATGATATTTCGTTGTCGAAAATAAACACAGAGTTTGTAATGCATCACGTGGCGCACGACCTTGCCATTGTCACTAAATGTAAAATAACGAGATTGTTCCACGGCTTATAATATTTGTGATATGCATAAGTACTTTGGATGTTTTAGTGATTTAGATTATAGGTAATAGTTCTCGAAGCGAAGACATTTGGGTTCCTCCAGAAGGCGGAGAAGCACACATGTCTTTCATTTACTCGGTCCCGTCTATGCTACCCCGTACGGTGCTAGGTAGTAGCTTTTCATGACATAACCTGAAGATGTTTTGTTTTATTGTCATCGTCGACATCACTGATGCAGTCAGGTAGCGGGCTGGTCTGTGACACGATTTCCATTTAACTGATATGCAAATTGGTTAAACAACTATACTGTTGGTCTTGAATGTCCAAGTTGGGGTGATGTGGCCTTCCACATATTTGTGGGACTGTGTGAGTGTGCATGCGTGTACATGTTCGTATATGTATGTGTGTTTTTGCGTGTGTGCACTGTGCATGTCCATTTGTGTGTGAATGCATTTGCAACGATGTGTGAGTGCTTTTGTTTGTTAAAGGAGTTGTCTATCCGCCACACCACAGCGTCACCCAGAAAGTGAGTCGTCTATCCACCATGCTATCGCGGATTCCCAGGGAGGTGGAGTTGCCGTAGGGAGTCATGGAATGCGTGAGAATGATGTATACGATCTAGTAAGAAGGAATTAAACAACAATCGAATTTGCGAAGATTCTTAGAAAATTTGGGAAGACTCGGAGGAAATTCGCTAGTATGCAATGCAAGAGTATGAATCAGGGACCAGTCGGGTCATCGTGGCAGGGATTTGGGAAGACGCCACGAAAATCCACTTGCATGGAATGCAAGAGCATGAAGCAGGGACAGGTCGGGGCATCGTGACATGGGTTTGGGAAGTCTCGTAGAAAACTATCTAGCATGTAATGCAAAGCATAAAGCAGGGACCAGTCGAGGCATCGCGATGCATGGGAAGACTATGAGAAAACCCTCGCTTGGAAAGCATGGGCATGAAGTACGGACTTGTCGGGGCATCGTGGTGCATGAGAAGTCTCTGAAAAAACCCTTTCTTGGAATTCAAGAGCATGAAGTAGGAACCAGTCGAGGCTTCGTGGCAGGGATTTGGGTAGAATTGTAATAAACCCCTCAATCCCTAATTGACCAAAAAGGAGTTACTATTCCATATTGTGGGGTCATTCACGAGGCTATGTCATGGAGTAGTGGTGGGCATTGCTGTAGGGACACGCCTGTGGCTGCGTCTGTCCACTCAATCACTGCAGCACCCGTCGCAATTGATTGCGAGAGCATGAATTTTAACATGTTGCTATCCACTGCATCACTGCAGCCCCCGACGTAAAATTCTAAAAAAACTTGTAAAGTCCCCATAGCCTCAGGCTATTTGAACTCGGTACCTGGGGCGATAAAGTGGGGAGGGGGTGTCGTTCTAGGGACACACCTGAGGCTATTTCATAAAGTCTGGCGTTGTCTTAGGGAGACAGAGCCTTAGGCTAGGTAGGAAAAAATATTATCAGTCATAAAATGTTAGAGAAAAAATTTTAAACTTTTCAAAAAGAATTTAAACTTTTGAAAAAAATTTGGAAAGTAACCTTTGAAAAAAATTTGTAAAAAAAAGTTTTTATTTAAATTTTGGAAAATTTTATAAACAAAATGTACGCTGTTGAAATAGAATGCGAGAGCAGGTGGTTTTCATATTGGCTGTCTTGATGGCCGCCCTATATGTAATGCAAGTGCATGATGTTTACGGTTTTCTTACCAAGCTTCATACTCCCTCGCTGNCTTGATGGCCGCCCTATATGTAATGCAAGTGCATGATGTTTACGGTTTTCTTACCAAGCTTCATACTCCCTCGCTGTCGCGCATGATGCTGTTTTTTAATCGGCCGTTTCTAACTAATTGTACGTGCGCAACTTCCGTTTTACATTAAGTTACCCTCAACGCGCCAAAAGAAGTATAACTTAATAAAATAATACATTCAAAAAATTTACCTCAAATACTTGAAAACTGTTTCAAAATTTTATCATACACTTTTTGTCACTAACAAATTTTTCACGGCACAATNAACCTCAAATACTTGAAAACTGTTTCAAAATTTTATCATACACTTTTTGTCACTAACAAATTTTTCACGGCACAATGTAAGTAAAATTAATTGATATAATGTATTCACGGTAACTTCAAGATTTTCTGAAGCCCTGCTAAAGATCTACTTTCAGGGAGCCGTTTATGTATCATTCCACAGTATGTATAAAAAACATTGCCATGTGACAGCTGTCAAATGTTTTGTATACAAACAGTGCCATGTGGGAACTGTCAAATATTTTGTTAACAGTGTCCATGTGGGAACTACCAAAATTTATTATTGAAGAGAAACAATGCCATGTAATCTTAACTGTCATATACTTTAATAAAATTCTCCAAATGTCTAAAAAATGCTAATCAATTTAGCAAAATATTGTAATACATACAAAAAGGTAGATTGAAGTATATATCGGAACTGTTAATTATATAATTTAATTAAAGTTTACTTATTGTATTAAGATTTATTTACATATTTGGTGTAAGGAAAAAGTTAAATTTTACATAATAAACTTTTGGAAGTAGCACTCAGGTTAAAGATTTCACTGTGATAAATGGTACCGTATTTTATCACATATAAGTCGCACATTTTATTTAAAAAATTTTATTGAAAACTCGGGGTGCGACTTATAAGTGAGAAAAATTCCTCCAGCCCCGCACTAACGTTTCATTTACTACGAATTCACGGCCCGCGGCTCGATTTCCAAACTCTTCAGCGAACAAAATCACTTTCATTTTGAAACCTGCGGTGTAGGTACATCTCTGTTCCATCAAGAACTGTCGCGCTTCTTCACTGCAACATAAAAACAACACTATGCGGCGGAAAGACGAGTCACGGCTAACATTTGGCACTGAAGAACCAACGCTAATGTGCTGCCATCTCTTGGTCTCCACAAAAAGCTTTCGAAAATAATCGATTATCAGTTGGCGGCGACCAAAATTCGATTCCTTTGCATTCTTTGCGAAGGGAATAACGTAACGGAAATATTCAAATGCCTTTCTATATTTTGCACGTTTATTTAAAACTTACAAATATAAACTGCAGAAATAACAACGCTAGTACCAAAATTACATCTTAACCTAGAATTATCTTATAAGTAGAAAGAATGTGTTACGTTAGTTTTATAACCACAAGTCAGCGTCTCCAATATCCAATATGGCGTGGTTATATTTCTGAAAACAACGTGCCCAAACGGACAAGATGGAGTGTATGAGTCCGCTGGACAGACACTGAAATGTATATAATTTCAATTAATAACAGTGAAATCTTTACCTATGAGTTCTACGTGAAAATGTAAATATATAGTTTAGCAGTATTAACTTTACAATTACGGCATTAAATTTATGCATATTAATATTTAACCTACGAATTATTTCTTTTCAGCTATAACCAACATGTCCCTTCAAAATCCGTTGTTGATTCGTACGGACTTTTAACAAATAATTATAATTTATTGAAAAAATATACTTAAAACTTAAAACAACCAATTTATATAGTGCTTCAGTGCTAAAANCTTTAAACTAAAAACAACCAATTTATATAGTGCTTCAGTGCTAAAAGCAAGACAAAACCTTTTTCCATATACAACTTTTTTATAACCAATTCGACATGTAACTCCTAGGGTGATTTTTCAAAGGATCTTTTCAAAAGTATCGAAGATACCGTGAATGGATTATAAGATATATATACATTCACAATGAATTACTTATATAAATGAAATTTTTTTCAATTTGCTTATTACATGAACTGATTTTCTGTCGATTTTATATATAACGGCGTGTTATGTTGTGTACCTTGCGTTTGTATGTAGCTAGACGATACGCGCAGGCACGTTGGTTAATACCCCTACCATATTCACTGTCGAATTTTGTTACACTGTACACGTGCAACTATACGCGCATGCGCTTTGTGTCATTAACCTACCAATTTCACTGTCATGTGCGCGCAATTATACGCGCATGCGCGTTGGGTCATACCCCTACCACGCTCACTGTCGAATTTCGATACACTTTGCGCGCGGATTTTGCGTGGCACCCTTAACTTTTACCCAGCAACGCGCCAAAAGAAGTATAACTTGAAAAATAAAATTTTCAACAACATTAAATTTTAAATCCCTCTCTCCACTCCCTCCTTGACACAAAAAAAAATAATTGTACTGGATTTATAATGGCTCTATTAAAGGCGTACCATGGTAAACGTCATCAGTATTGGAGTCTTTAATACTTTCCGTTCTCAGCAGTGAATAACTTTGCTGCATCTCTGCGAATTACCATTCCCTTCCATCTTCAGACACGTACATTATCTGCTACCGAAGTGTTTCCAACAGCCAGTACACGGCTGTCGGCTTCGCGCGCATCCTTTTTCCAACCCTCTTTTTACCCATTCTCAGGCGATCCCGCTAACCCGCTTCCCCACGCAAAGACTTTCCCAGATAACTGCCGGTCACTGTAACATTGCCTTCGCAACGAGCCGAGCTGCTGTGGGATTAACATCGTGCACGCAGCTGCTCCCTCTCCGGGATCTGCCTGGTGACTAGCGAAGGCGAGGACTTCAGCGAGTGCGACGGGACTGTAGCAGCTTGGGTGTGGCAACTATTCCGCAACTCGTCACGTTCTCAGTTGGAGGATAGGGGATCCCCAGGCCCTGGGGTGGCTAGGAATACTCGGATACCAGCCCGTGGACCAACTGGCCGGTGCGAAAGCACCGTCGTCGTGGACGTTGGGATCTGGGTAGCTCAGTACGAAATGGCGAAGCGCATCGTGCAGGAGGCAGCTCAACGTTTAAGACAGAGAGAGGGAACTCGAGGTGCTGAAACGTACGAAGTGTAACAAACCTCACTGCTGGATTCTTCGGGCTGCTGACTGCGGATGAGTGAGGAATGGATTGGAATACGTCGGACCTCACGAGCTCCCTGATGACAGCCTCCACTCTTGGGCCAGCGGATTCGTCACCAGCCTGGTAGGTACCGGAAGTTACGCTTGCCTGAAGACCAACGGGCTATTTTGGAGGAGGGGGAGGGGGTGGGTCCCTGCGCAATTGCTCCCACCTTCATCCACGGCGAGAAGATCCAGGTTGTCAGCATGGAAGAGTGAAGATGGAGTAGGTGCCATGACTGAGCTGCCCAGTTTG
>NQII01000401.1:525829-549942 GCA_002778355.1 Clitarchus hookeri | reverse complement strand
GCACCTAAATTCCCGTCCCTACCTCGGACGTACACTTAACAGTTAGCAATAGGGTAGGTGAAAAAAAAATATGCCTTCGCAGAGTTTATCTATAGTCACAGGCAAGTTGTCAGAGAGGAAATGGAAGGAGGCAAGTTGGCATTTACACCCCTCTTCGCCAACTCACACAAGGGAGCGCCAAAGATATCAGGAGAGCATGCCACAAAAAATTTGCATAATGATGAATAAGTTTTGTGTACTTTATGCCCAATTACTAACAATGGAGGACAATAACGATTAAAAATAATAGTATATATACTAGTTCGATAAATATTTTGTTTAAATATATGGTAATAAGAAGTAATGCGTGTGTGTAAATACTGACATCATCTAAAACAAAATTTGGACATGGGATATATTGCAGCAGCATCAGAGGTGCCAAATTTTCTACAAGAACTTGCCCCTATTTACCGGAAAAGTTCCCTACGACCCTGGTCATAAGGGCAAGATGTATTACTCGTTTCAGTCGACAAAATATTGTTGTCATACACGCTTTGGTCGTCAAAAAGGTGATGTCCAATATTTACCCAATGGCGCTTAATGTGATAGCGTTTTGGCGTCATGGTGGTCCAACTAAGTTGAATTCATAATAATCAGTGAGTAAGTAGTAAGTTCGTGTGACTATGGACACGCCACAGACAACCGTTTCTTAATGTTTGATAAAAAGTACTTAATAAATTGAAATATTATATTATTTAAACACGTGTCTTTTTTTCCATTTTTCAAAGTCTATTTTATCAAACTCATTTGCGATAATATTATTTTGATTTTGAGAACATGTATTTTTAAATTTTTTAATGTTCTCAAACTAACAAGGTCAAGGTAATCAAAGGTAAGATTTACGCTAAAACAACGGGAAGTAAAAATTCCCCTAAAGACTAAGTTCATCATCCAACATGTCTTTCACCTATGGTAACTGAAATCGGTACTAAGTTAAACACCAGGAAAAATTTGCCATATTATTTTTTTCGTAGCATAAATGTTAAATTGCGGCCAATTTTTTTAACTTGGGCACAAATTAGCACAAATTGGCACTTATTCGAGGTACAGACGCGATTCGCGAGAAACGAATTTTTATATGACGGTGACTACTTGACGTCAGGTTGGCCACCGAAAAAAATAGTCGGCTATAACTTTCTTCATTTTGTGGCACAAACTTGTAACTTGGGCACAACTAAACACAAAATTGGCACTAATTAATGTTTTAGATGGGATTAAATGTAAAAACGATTTTTTCATGAGGAGTGATTAACTTGCTATCAATTTAGCCATCGCAAAAACAAAACTACAAACTTTTTTATATTCGTAGCACACATGTGAAAATGGCGGCATTTGCGAGGCTGAATTGGGCACTAATTTGTGGTACTGATCAAATATTTCCTTATGCGGTGGCTAACTTGACTATGACTTGCTATTAATACTATGTGGCTGATTCCCAATGAGCCTCGAATCCACTTTTACTGCTCTGAGGACTATGTGGTTTATTCCCCAAAGAGCCTTGAGAATGCTTGCTGCTTTGAGGATATTTTTTCGATCGCATCGAAGAGCCTCGAATCCTTCTTGCTCATTTCAATACTCGATCGAAAGATATTTCCATTTATTTCTTTTTGGACTTTCCTTGGCAAAAAAGGTGATTTTATGGTAAAAAAAAAATTTCTGAAGTTATTTTTGAGGTAAAACTAGTTATTTCGTCGATAACATGTCCACCCCAGGCCACCGAGCGTGACTCCGAGCTCCGACTCCTGAATCCTGTCCCCGAAGGGTCATTTTCCCAAACGATGTTGGAGGGCTGCGAAATATAATTTATAATTTACGAGATAACTTGCAAGTATAATTCCGTCNGTTTTCCCAAACGATGTTGGAGGGCTGCGAAATATAATTTATAATTTACGAGATAACTTGCAAGTATAATTCCGTCCTTTTCTAGAGTGTTTTTTTAAGGTAAACATAATGGAAATGCCTTTAATAGTTTCGTAAAAAATAGACGTATTTTAAACATGCTGTAACGTAGTTCAAGCGCCACGTAGGCAACAGCCTTAATTTTTATGACTTCCACATAGTCATAATTAATCTACTTTTCCTGCATTGCTGAGAAATTATTGGGACAAGAAATCAGATATTACGTTAAAATATGCGGAGTTAAGGGGGGTATTATTCTAAATGGTTGTTTTTGAAAGTGCTTTGTAATTAGTGAACTAGTTAAAATCACTTAAAAAACTTTGAATACTGACTAGAAACTGTGAAAACAGTAAGCGTGATTTATGCAGTAGCGATGCCATAAACTGAGCTAAGTGGCCACGTACTTAATCATAAATCAAGCGAGGTTCTAGAAAGCTTCGGTATTGAGAAACGGTTGTTTCAGAACAAAAATGCAAAACTTTTCAGTTTTTTTTTNAAACGGTTGTTTCAGAACAAAAATGCAAAACTTTTCAGTTTTTTTTTAAATTTAATATTGGCTTACCTCTTTGTATACAAGCAAGGTTATTAATATTTTGTGATCTGAAAATGCATATATTCTTGATAAAATATATTTTTTGTAAANTTAATTTAATATTGTATACAAGCAAGGTTATTAATATTTTGTGATCTGAAAATGCATATATTCTTGATAAAATATATTTTTTGTAAAGATAATTTTTCATTGAAGAACTGAAAATGTTTACAGGAACGTTTCTACCCAGATTATTATATACGGTTTATAAGGAACACTGTAAAACGCGCACGCATGTCTTTTAGAAGTACACCATTTTTTCTACATTATAGACTTTTCAGCCACAAGTAGCAAATCTACGAGTTTTTTTAATACCGGAAGCGTTATTATAAATGAAATACCGTTGCAAGTTGGGGGAATAAAGCCCCGTAAAGAGTGTTATTAATTCTGCACGGACTAGGCTCGGAATTTTGCGGGGTAGGGGGTGGGTAAGAGAGAAGGGTATTCTAGATGGAAGGATTATAACGATGTTTATTGAGCTCCTTCTATTCCCACCGTACGAAAATGCTCGTTCCGTCCCATTTACTCTCTCCCCCTCCGCCTTTCTCAATTCCACTTATCCATCCGCTCCATAAGTCCGCCTTACAGAATACTTTAGTGCGAGTAGGGTCTAAACAACTAACCGAGTGTTCAGTTCATGGAACCTTTTAAATGTTACTTTTCTGTAACCAGTGATGCACGAGTCACTTGTTACCTTTATTTTCTAGGTAAGCAGGAGTCTAGCGAATTGGAATGTATTTAATTTCTGCAAGCAGCAAATCTCAGTGTATAGACAAGTTAAAAAAATATGATTTGTTGGGCATATTAAGGTCACATTATTTGTAATGTTATAGTTCATTAAATGACTTTTAGGAAAGGTTTTTCTTGTTAAGTTAACAAAAAAACCTGATTTTAAATATGATACACATGTTTTTGTCTTACCGGACTCCGAACCTGGAACTTCGTAGTCCGAACCTAACGCCTTTACACTCAAGCCNTGTTATTTGATTTATGCTATGTACCTAGAGTAAGGATATTATTTCTATGAACATGAAGAACAGTAATTTATTATTCATAATGCAATTTTTTTTTTACGTGGGGTAAAATTTTCGTATATTCATTCTTAGATTGGTAGTTAATATGTTTACATTGCTCTTGCGTGGATCAGATGTGTACATCAAGAATATCAATATTATGAAACCTCTATGATTGTGGCGCTGTGGTGACGTAGTGGTCAGTCTACTCGCATTCCACCAAGACGAACAGAGTTTGATCTTCAGTGGGGTCACCCGGATTTTTGCATGTAGTAAAAGTGATACCATACGCGGGGGCACTTCCCCTCACCACTACCACCATTCATTCCATCACACCTTTGCTCTACTACCCAAATTATAAACATTCTCTCAAACACAAATATTTATTGGATCTCCTCCAATTACTTACCTCCACTCGACTCTCGCACTCACGCTTCATTTAACAACAACTAAAATTTAATTGCCCCTTTCCCACGCCCAACATTTTATTGGACGTTTATTCGGCAAACCTCTACTTACCTCGACTCCCTTCCCCTCAACCAACTACATAACATAGCTCGATCCCTTTCACCCTAAACCATAAAATGGTGTTTGTGGTTAGTCAGTAATCGGCAACTCTAACCCATTATTCGTTTATTTTAGACACACCTTCCGCGTTTTTATAGAACATCGGACGCTAGGAGAGCACCCAATTTGTATCACGGTAATGTACGTGTATTGCCCAAGTGGACGAAAAATCCTTTCCACCGGCTTGGTTTATGGGAAGCTCAAGTCTCTGTCCGTGCTGAATAAACGCGAAGAATTGCCGCATCTGCCCAAAGAATTTATTCTCGTGTACGATGCTCACGAAATTTAGGCGTTGTACAAGCACTTGCCGACGTACACTGAAGAGCCAAAAAAACTGATACACCTGCCTAATATCGTGTAGGGCCCCCCGAGCTTACGGAATTGCCGCAAGACGACGTGGCATGGACTCGACTAATGTCTGAAGGTATGCAGGAGGCAATTCACACCATGAATCCTGCAGGGCAGTCCACAAATCCAATCTGCGCCAACATGAGAAAGGGTTGCACGTCTGTCACGTTTAATGATTCTCGTTAGTCGTCGTTTGTCCCGTTTTTTCACGATCTTNTATGAGAAAGGGTTGCACGTCTGTCACGTTTAATGATTCTCGTTAGTCGTCGTTTGTCCCGTTTTTTCACGATCTTTTTCCGGCTGCTGCGATGTCCAAAATGTGATGTTTTACCGGATTCCCGATATTCACGGTACATTCGTGAAATGGTCGTACGCGAATATCCAAATGTTATCGCTACTTTGGAGATGCTATGTCCCATCTCTCGTCCACCGACTATAAAACCATTTTCAAAATCACTTAAATCTTGATAACCTGCCACTGCAGCAGCAGTAACTGTTATAGCTGCTGACAGCATCGCGTTACTCAGATTGGTTCCATACGTCTGTTATTTGCAAACGCACGACTATACAAGCTTTTTTTGCTCTTCAGTGTACTTACAACTCTACGAAGATGTATGGCGCCGCTTCCCATACAAAGAGTGCTTCGCTTGGTGCACCTCCTCTTTAAACTACGCGCCGCATTATAGGTGTTGGTGCAAGGCCCGCCGATATTCCACTTCCGCGTATACCGAGAGATTCACGACCATCACCAAAGAAGTCGTGTGGCTCCGACCTGCTGTAAGATGTGCTGACGAACATTTTCTTTATTTCTTGGACGACACAATACAAAAGAATGCTTTGCAACATCCTTGGACTCCTCTCGCAGGACTCATTCACGATAGAGCCAGTTTCCGTCTCGTACAATAACGAAGACAAAAAGACCAAAGTATTCCCGTTCATGTATTTCTGTCGTTGGCCTGCACCACACCACCCGACTAACCACCTAAAGAAGTTCGAAACACGTTTATTGAGGAGTTATGCGAATTATATTTCAAAGGATATACTCCACCTCGTTTTGAAGAAAGCCATTATCGAAGACTTCCCGATTTTCGTGATAAGAAGACTCAAACATAGGCGCTTAGCAGCTGTTGTACGAATAGAGTGAGTATCGTCGACCTGCAAAACAGTTTGCCTGCCCACCATTTCGTCAACTCGTCAATACGTACACTATTAGACTTCGCTAGTGTGAAAAGGGGCATATTTGCGCTCAGTGCAGCACTCTGGCCTTACGATAACCCATGTGACATTAAATCCTGAATGAGTCGGGTGGACAAAGAAACTTCGTCGAGTGCCAAAGTACATTTTCGCAAGCAGTTAACCCATATGTTGGAGTATGCCTTCNGGTGGACAAAGAAACTTCGTCGAGTGCCAAAGTACATTTTCGCAAGCAGTTAACCCATATGTTGGAGTATGCCTTCGAAATTAGTAACTGTACGTACTTACGACTTCACCCAGAGACAACGTAGGAACTTGCAATAAATCAGAGAGTAACTTGTAGATTAATTGAGTACGTATTCTGTGTACATAAATAAATTAGTTACAAATATTTTCTAGAATTCTTTCCCCTCTTTCATTTCAAATAAGACACAAAGTCTTAGGCAATTCGCACAAAAACAATGTTTCTGGTTCAAACCAATTTACTCTACGACAAAAAATATAAGCATAAAAAAATTCTAAGTCCACAACAATATTTATTAGTATTCAAAATGTAAAATGTAATATATTATGCTCTAAGTATATAATTAATAATTTTAGTTATCAATTAGTTAGTCTTAATGATTTCTAGTAAAGGAAAAAATCATTGAAAATACTTTTGTTAAAAAATATTCCATGCTGACATCGGATAAAGAAACTTTTACCAGTCTTGAAATGATTGTGGTCATACATTAAGTAGCGCGCCTCCAACGATATGGTCAGCACTGCCGCCATATAATATTTGCACGTGTGGTGGCCCTAGTTAAACTTGCGCAGTCTCGGGTAGTGCCCCACGGTAGGTGGCCTGCCTACAACGAGAGAGCGGTGCATGCACAAATCTCCAGCCTCCAGTGGCCAGCTACTACTTGGGTAAGCCAAGTACGTAGCCGGGGAGAGGCGAGACTTGACCGCTGGTTACTGCAGCTGAGAGAAGGTAAGAACAACGTAGTGTGCGGGAAATTCTGTACCGTTAGCTGGTTGCACATGCGCGTGTAAACATGTCGACATGAATTTAAGCAACTTCTACAGAAATTTATTGTAGAAGTCTCCTTTAAAACAAGGAAAATCTGTCCCTACTCTTTAAAATGTTAGAAGATTCTTAAGCATCGGGACATCTCCTTTAACAGTATAAAATTTCTCCACAGTTCACCGCACAACACTATGACCAAAGTTATCCATAAAATAAATTTACAAATATGTTTCCATTTCTTTACGTCAGGCATGCGCAATTTATACTCACTTATTTTCGTGTTCTGCATATTGTCAGTCCCCATCTTCCCGCCACCGCTGCCAAACGTGTAGCACCATGGCATTGGGTGAAGAAGCCTTTTCCTCATTACAGGAATTAATCACGTTCCTAATTACTTCTACCTACTGATAGTGTTTTATTTGATTGCTTGCCTTACATCCTGATAAAATTTTATTAAATACTGAACATTACAGTCACTTTCGGTTGAAAATTTCTATTGAACTGTACGTGCGCTACAGACCTATGCTCGAGTTTTCATTTGTATACGAACCGCCTGCGTTACCGTTCGAAATGCGCTTTTGCTATGCTTGAATACTTCCCCCACCTTCGTATACGAGCTTCGTATACGAACCGCTACTCGTCTAGTGGCGGGCACTCGAATCGGGACTCTCGTATGCGAGCAACCAGGACAATAAAGATGACAGGAAAATATGTTGACAACAGAATGTTGTTGGTATTATTCATAAACGTTTAAAACGAAGGAATATTTGTAATAACTATATTTTAGAAATATAAAAATTATTTTTATTACATACACGAATTCGTTGGTTTATAAATGTTTTCATTTTAAACAAATAAATCGAACTTTTAAGAAATATTTATTTCTATTAATTTTGCATGAAAGTTTTTGTTAGGAATGTTAGAAAATAATTTTATTTAAAACAAAAATGAATGTGCTTCTTCACATATTCAAAATATGCAGAAAACTCTGGTAAAAATAAAGGTAACAGCAAATATAAAGCCTTGTTTTTTTTTAAACATGAACAACTTTTCAAGTAAGGATGACTGTTGCACTGTAAAAACTCATTTTCTCACAATTTTTAAACGCACTTTTTGATGTTACATACCTCTGCAATAGTTTCTTGTAAAACAACTTTTCATGACATAAATTAACTTTTACCGTATGTCTGTAATTGGTGTCCAAATTCCACACATTATTTATGTTACATGGTCTTGAAATACTTCATATAAACTTCACAAAAGCTACAAAAAAATGTATAAACATTTTTTTTTAATTCTCTCCCTAATATCGTAGTTTTTTTACCTTTATATGCATTGAAGGATTGCGTTAAATCCTAAAATATTATCTAGTCTGTGGTAGTTATCTCAGTAGGTAGAATTACTAAAATTTCCATGTTAAACACTATCCGGGTAGTTATTTTTCTTCTATAGATCAGATGTACATACCACAATAGGCTACTTTACTACAACGTAATATTAAAGTGCTGATTGCTCAATTGGTGTATATTACTAAACATTTTAGCCAACTGTAATTACAATGTAAATATATAAATCCGTTTGTCTCTGGTGCATATATTTTGTAATTGTTTTCTGTACCTTCACTGCATGCATGGACAATTGAATATAGCTTCAATATATTTAGCAATGTCATTATGACAAATAATATTTTATATTTCGAAAATCTGCAATTTTGTTAGGGAATTATAAGTAATTTATACTAACACATTAAAGGCTAGTCCCCATCCGTGGTGTACAGATGGTTCGTAGGGTAGATGGTTAATGTTCAGCGGCACAGACTATAGAGTGCCTGGGATTTGAGGGTAAATCACACAATGACTTTATCAAGACTTCTTAGTTTGGAACATGTTAAATTAACGGGAATTTACTTATACATTCTCGGCACTGTTGCATGATTTTATACATACTTTACCGCCCTGCGAGTTCAAGCCCGAAGGGCTGGTTACAATGTTCTGGCTACGTTTCTGACGCTGTAGGGGCATTAGGTGTCAGGACAGGTCCCTGAGTGATGACGGGGTTACTTATTTGCACATGTTGCGTGGTAGTTGCTCCGGCAGTTGAGGCCTGGTGGGCTGGATGGCCTGGATACGTTCCGGCCGTTGATGGGTCTGGTGAGCTGGATGGCCCTGGTTAAAGGGCCTCTGTGGTTGGCTTGTCACACGCAGCTGGCTTCCTCTCGACATGGCGCCCCTCGGTGGGGCTCGCCACTCACTCCCGTTCTTGGTGTAGGGTAGTAACTGACTGCTTACTACCCTACCACATCCCGGCGAGGAACCCCATGTGTGGGCCCCCACCCGTCCTTCGCGGCTACAGGCTGCACTGGACGATCCCACTAGCTTGGCATGGCACTTCTCAGTGAAGTTCACCACTCGACTCTGTCTTCTCGGTGCATTGCAACTGACTGACAGGATACTGACTGACTTATATGGTAACTGGCTGGCTAACTCGCGTCCCGAAGTGGTGAAACTATGCTTCCGACGTGACTCTGGTAACTGTTTGGTGACTCTGCCTTGCATTCCGCGTTTCGCATCTCGCATCCAGATTTGGCTGACCCCTTAATGTCGCAACTTACTACCTGAGCATTCCGTGGTGGCGGTACCGAACTTTCGCGCCACCAGCTGCTCGTTGCTTCGACTGACGGACGTGACCGGGTTCCGATCTTCCCGGCCTTCTCTCTCTGTGCGACTTACTTCTCTGGGTGGTACTGACGAACTCTGCGGTGATCACGACTGTCCCGAACTAACCTCTCTGTGCGGCGATATTCAACTGATCTCTCTGATGTACTCTTCTGACTGATTGATACCCCACCCTCCCCACAGAGGCTTATATCCTTTTAAGCCTCCCTCTCTATTCCCTGCACCTGTCCCCTTGTTAATACAAGGGGGGAGGTGGGAGGAAGCAGAACAATGAACTTCACAAACGTGCCATGGTTCCATGATGGTTGGGGGTGGGGGGTGAGGTGGCACCCTTTCCCAGCTTGTCAGCTGTTTCTCGGTGCGTGTTTTCAACTTCAGGCATATTGTGCATGACTANGGGGGGGGGGGGGATTTGGTTGGTGACAGCACCGCTCTAAGTAATTCTCCTAATTACGCCATGCATCAACACAAATAAAAATTTGTTGTCTGAGTCGACTGAGATTTGAACACGATATTTTCAGGTGACAAGCCACCACCTTACCCATAGCTCTACTACAGCCATAACAGATAGTACACAAGAAATGAAAATCAATAAAGTTAACCATACATACATTTAATTTCTCTGACTTTTCTATTCATGTTTGACTCATTCGGTCACATTATTATAGTTTTCGTAAATATTAAGATTTATTATTCACTCCGATGAACCGTTATAATGCCCTTGTTGTCACGTAAAATAATATTTTTTTTNTAAATATTAAGATTTATTATTCACTCCGATGAACCGTTATAATGCCCTTGTTGTCACGTAAAATAATATTTTTTTTTAGTCGAGGTGGCCATTTGAATATCCTCCATTTTAACAACCCAGTCTTTTCATTTTGAGCTCTCATTTCGTATGCGAGCTCTAGCGAGTTCAGCATAAGCGANTCCATTTTAACAACCCAGTCTTTTCATTTTGAGCTCTCATTTCGTATGCGAGCTCTAGCGAGTTCAGCATAAGCGAGTGCAATATACCGGCTTCCGGGAAGTGGAATTCGTATGGAAAAATAACCATTCCAATTTGTTGGGATACGAGAGCTTGAGCTGTATTTTCGAGCATAAAACCCCACGTCTGTTGGTGTAAGCACAGTAATTGAAAGCACAAACAATGAGAATAAACTTCAGCCTACATGAAAACATCAACAAGGCAACGAGAATTGTTCAAACTGTGCCACAACTCATAGTCACTACGTCACCTGACAGCCGCAGTCGAGCGCTNACAAGGCAACGAGAATTGTTCAAACTGTGCCACAACTCATAGTCACTACGTCACCTGACAGCCGCAGTCGAGCGCTATGTCTCATTAGGTGGGGGAAGTGCTGATAAGAGAGAAGGGAGAAACTGATGTGACCTTATGTAGTTCACATATTTTCCGCATGCACACTTTTGTTTGGTCGAGTAGGAGCTACCAGTCTTTCGCACAAGATTATATTATTCAAGCAGATGTACTTTTTACGCCAGCACGGTAATTACAATTACACGCAGACGCAAGAGATNCCAAGATTATATTATTCAAGCAGATGTACTTTTTACGCCAGCACGGTAATTACAATTACACGCAGACGCAAGAGATGAAAAACCGCATAACATAAATAAATTACATCTTTAATTTTTTTACACACAAAATCATTTATACACACAATATTTATAAAACGCACCCTTGTTTAAGCCGAAACAAAATGTTATTCTTCTCTGTCGTACGCAACCTTAGAATTGATGAGTTAAGCATGCACAATATGACCAGCACATGTACCGATTCCCTTATGTATCGTAGGCACAAAGGTGCAGTGGTCAGACCACTTGCCATATAACCAGCTAACCATGCTCGTTACCCAGCATGGCCAAAGTTTAGCACCCGATCAAACAAGTCACAGCGCGAATTCAAACTATAACAATACAATTTAATAAAGTAAACAGACGTGCCACACATATCTATAATTATACCTGTAATAAAATATTATGGGAACATCTTTTAGGCACGTAAAGCAATTTTCGTATTATAAATTTTTTCATCCAAAGCTTTATATATCGTTTGGCGACCTAGGGAGGTGGCCGCCTAAATTTCGCGTATTGTATTCCCTATCTGAGTTGAAAAACTTGGTAATGACCTGCTAAGTATTCGTATATAGAAACTCGAGTCGCTCACATCTCATCGCTGAAAACAAATAAATATAATGGAAAAATCACTAGCACGGCCCTACTCCAGGTGAAACAATTAAGGTCAAAACGCGCGCATACAAATAAAATATTGATCTAGCAATCTTCCTATCTTATACATGTAAGTCGACGAAGGGAAATATTCTTTATACATATATACACCCCGTTGGCAGGCTGCTTTAGGCTTTTCACAACCATAGCTGTTTTACAAGGCACATACACATACATGCATTTGTCACCGGAACAGGAATCGTATGCCCTATTGCTTAACTGGTAAGGACAATTTGTCGTCTTACGCAAAGGACGATTTTAAGTGTAGTTCTAAAATACTTGCTACATGTACCAAAGTTAAGCTATAACTTGATTGAAATATATCCATCTAAAAGGGCTGTTTTACCTATGTTCGAGAAGTCCCACATTCAATAATGTTTGCGGGCCCTANTGAAATATATCCATCTAAAAGGGCTGTTTTACCTATGTTCGAGAAGTCCCACATTCAATAATGTTTGCGGGCCCTAAACACACAGAAAAATGTTTTGTTGAATCACACAAACATAGTTTGGCCGAACTAAGTTCATTATTTGTATAGTGGCGATGAAATATATTGGTGTTGAAACCAAATAGTATCGTTGTTCTTATTTGTTTGCCCCAAACAAACAAAGTAATTTTTAAATTAAATAAAGATTCCTTGGGCGTACGTACATTAAAGAGTTTTGGTTAATATAAAAAAAACCTAGAGCATACATCCTTTGCACCCGAGTACTAAGCCGTAGTACCCTCACCTAAAATGAGTAGAGATATGACAAGAATGTTTTTAAATACATTCATTTGAAATACTAGACAACGTACTCAAACAAATATTTCAAGTTTTTCATGTTTTCTTTTGTGTTTCATTCTGAAATTGTTTTATTAAGATGTTTATAATATCATTATGCACAAATAAATTTACAAAGGAGCTCTGTATCTCTCCTTATTATAACAACAAATTCAAATAAACTCTCAAGCTCTATTTCCTAAAGAATAAAGTGAGTGGCCAAACAAATATATAGAGTTTATTAAACTAAATTTATTGATGAAAATCCAATATCTTTTGACCCAATTAAGATTTTTTTCAATTCAAACAAATATTCTGTTAGATGAACAGAATTAATTTGGTTGCTTTTCAAGTTATGTTTACTTAACAAAATATTTTGTTGGGGCAACAAAAATTTTATTTGGCCATATAAAACCCGATATTTTATTGGCTGGAACAAACCTTTTGCTCAGTATAAAAATAATATTTTGTTAACAAATGGCCACGATATATTTTATAAAACGGAATATTCATTAAACATACACTGAAAAGCCAAAAAAAGTGGTATAGGCGTGGGTTTGCAAATAACAGAGGTATGGAACCAATCAGAGTAACGCGATGCGGTCGGCAGCTAGATCGGTTACTGCTGCTACAATGGCAGGTTATCAAGATTTAAAGGGGTTTGAACGTGGAGTTAGAGTCGGCTCACGAGAGATGGGACACAGAATCTCCAACGTAGCGATAACATTTGGATGTTCGCGTACGACCATTTCACGAGTGTACCGTGAATATCGGAAATCCGGTAAAACATCACATNCGGTTACTGCTGCTACAATGGCAGGTTATCAAGATTTAAAGGGGTTTGAACGTGGAGTTAGAGTCGGCTCACGAGAGATGGGACACAGAATCTCCAACGTAGCGATAACATTTGGATGTTCGCGTACGACCATTTCACGAGTGTACCGTGAATATAGGAAATCCGGTAAAACATCACATTTTCGACATCGCTGCGGCCATAAAAAGATCGTGAAAGAACGGGACAAATGACGACTAACGAGAATCATTAAACGTGACAGACATGCAACCCTTTCTCAAATTGGCGCAGATTGGATTTGTGGATTGCCCTGCAGGATTCATGGCGTGAATTGCCTCCTGCATACCTTCAAACATTAGTCAAGTCCGTGCCACGTCGTCTTGCGGCATTTCTGCATGCTCGGGGAGCCCTACACGATATTAGGCAGGTGTACCAGTTTTTTTGGCTCTTCAGTGTATTTAAACAACGTAATAAAGTATTTGTTTGGCATAAGCAAAATTGTTTTTAATAAATGATTTGCCGTGTGAAATAATTACATTCATTCGGAAGAACTAACTCTTGTTTGTACAAACAATATTCTGTTTATCTTAAACAAACGCCCCGCTAACATTACATTTTTGTTATACTGAAACAATAAAGTTTCTCAGTGAACATTCTGAAAAAAAAGCGTTTGCCGTATTTGTTTCACTTCAGGGAAAAAAAACTAGTATTTCAAACACGTATACTGTGCGCTATCCAGGCGCGCGGGCCTCATCTTGGCAAAGCCTGCCTACACTACTTCCTGCCTGGGATGTCTCACATCTTATATAACATACCCAACCAAGAGATTATTCGAAAGCTGGAGGTGGAAATGCATTGCAATATTTTGGAACTGAAATCCATTACTATATCAAGGAAATAAATATCTTTGTATTAGCATGAGCTGCAAGTTTCAAGAGGAGGACAATTTAAGCCTCACATAGAAAAGTGAATTTCTCGCAATAAAACAAATATTATTGAGGGTGGCTTTCGGGCTCGAAAGATGTGTACCACCATTTTATTTATAAACAAATTCTAAAAAATTTAATTCCCGCTTAAAACATATAGTTTCCTCCGGTATAATTCATCGCACTTTTCCGGTGATTTGAAATAGACTGTACCGAATAAAAGATATTTGTATTGGTTCCATTACCAGCAAAAACAACCTGTCCGCAAAGTGTCAGCAAATTATCGGTCAGATACCGGCTCTGTTGGCAACTGTCATGTATAANTTTTTGAGACAGAATGCTAGATTTTAAAATAAAGAAAATTGTTCAGTGTAATATATGTAATATGTATATATTATGCTAATTATAACGGTCTGATAGTGCACATCTAACCAATGGTCGATTCTGGGCCAGTAAGCTATCCGAACTCTAATATATTTTTTCCAAGTGTGACTTTAAAGACAAGACTCGTTATAACAATAAATATGTTCGTAAGATGTCTTCTTGTCCTACTAGCTGTCGGCAAGTGGAGGCAATATGCAAAAATACAGCTATCTCTCAGTTGCTTGATGTCTTTTTACAGACACGTGCTTAAACGTTAGGATAAAGACAATGGCCCAGTGTATTATGCATGATATCATATATATATCACACTAATTATGTCAACCTGGTTACTCTCAGCAAACGAAAGGCCGACTTCTTAAATAAAATTCTGGGCCGATTGCGACTTAGTATCTTTGTAAAGTCAGTACGCTAGCCAAACTCTAATTAATTATGGTCAGATATCGTTCTAAATACAATATTCGTTTTAAAAGGAAATATGTTTGTGTGAAGTCTACTTGCCCTACTACCCGCACAGCACACTTCCTTGTAGATATGTAATAGGCATGTAACCTTTGCACCATTGGTAATTTTTTAGAAATATAACTATATATAACAGTTTCAATGTTGTTATGTAACATATACAGAGAAATTTCCTGATTCATAACTCAAATTTGTTAGGTTTATGAAACATTGAATGCTTAAATTTCAGAAAAGATATAGTGGTAAGGAGTTTGTGATGTCACATTGTCAGTTTCCAAAAACATTGTGCCGGGAGATCCACAAATATTATGTGCTTAGGTCCCAGAATCATTACAGTGTTAGGTCTCATAAACATTACAGCAAGAGGTCGCAGAAATATAAACATTGTATGACTGCTAAAATGTACATCATTCATCCACTGTTACATTTCTTTACTCCAAGAANCAGTTACAATGTACATCATTCATCCACTGTTACATTTCTTTACTCCAAGAATCATGTCACACTGTGTGAAAACACACATTCTTTCAAGAAATTGAATTATATACTCTGTAATAGTTCATGTCAATATACTGTAAAATGATTCTTGCAAAAATACTAATAGCGTGATCTAAAACAATGATTTGAGGAAGTGTCAATGGTAGACAGATTTTATGCTTGTCTATCACCTAATACAATATTGACAGTACTCTATTTGCAAAACACCCACTCACTGTAATTCATTGTCAATAACTGCACAATTCATGATAGCTCGACAAAACCCTTCTACGATATTTTACACGGAAACAAAAATTTCATACTCCTTAAAACGGGAAGATTTGTTTACTTTATAGATATGGCGCAAATTGTTTTTAATGCATTAAGCAGTAAAACATCTTAAGTGGGAACGTATTAAGAATATATTGGGAAGAAAAAACTTATAACACATTTATTTCTAAATAATAATTACACATGCACTGCAAACTACCATTAAAGTAAAGAAAAAACTGTTCAACTATTGAAACTTAAATTTCTAAGGAGTTGAAAACAGGTCACTGCATGTTTCAACTTCGGTAACTTTTTGAGCTCAGGCCTTCTCACTCAACTTGCCTGTAGTTTTCCTACCGAAAAATATTCACATAAGTAAAATATGATTGATTAACTTCACAAGGTAAAATGTCAACTGCAACGTTAATAAAAATGGTAATAACAACTATATATGTATAATGTAACACACAGCACAGTATAGATAAACAATGTTGAAAAGTTTCTTAAATTTATACTTTAAAACTTGAGACTTACAAACTGGGAAAAATTATTAATATTGTTTTACATATTACGAGAAAGCCCAATTAATTACTTAAAAACATTTTTTACGTTCACAAATTACAACTTCTTGAAACCAAAAGAAGTTACTGATATTACGAATGAGCATACTTTCCTCACCATGGTATCAATTAATTTTAAAAAAATTTTAAATAGTTTTTAACTTGACTTCTTTTTGAAAATAATGACAATAGAAATGAAACTAGAAACTTATGTAACTGTATTGAGACAAACACAAATACACTTGGCTTACACAGGACTTGAACACAGAAATTCTCGTACACCAATCGGCTCTCAAGATCTCACTGTTAAGAGCCGCCCAAGTATCTTCGCTCACTCACTCAAACAATAAGCTTGCGTACAATACACTGAGTTATGGATATCATATTCGGTGCATCAACTTCGTATTTAATAATTCTAATGTTTCGAATGATAGAATTTAGTAACGCAAAATATTTACAGCGCCGTCCCTTTGAAAATTAGTGACTAAGCCACATAAAACATGTTTGTTTACATGGCCTAATTTAGCGCTACTTCTGTGAACAATTCGGTGTAAATAAATTGTTTGGTCTCTGAGATATGGCATAAAAACTTGATTTTCTTATTTGATACGATTGTACAAACTTGCCAAAAAAAAGAGGTTTTGTATACGATACGTCTAAAATATACTGTGAGTATACAAATTTTGGTTGAATATGGTGTAATTTTTTAATATATGTGGTCAGTTTCCCAAAAATATTTACGAGTCCACCAATTTAAACATATTTCTCTGATCCATTTANCAAAAATATTTACGAGTCCACCAATTTAAACATATTTCTCTGATCCATTTAAATCATGAAAGTTTAAAGGCCTTCTGTAATATTTATGGTGTGCACAATTTCGCACAAATTAGGTCAAATGTTTCAGTGTAAAATTTGGTGGGAATCGGTTGATTGGTCCTCGAGAAAGTTGGTCAACTCCCAACTCCGCCGTGTCCATGAATCCATTTAGCCAACATGAATCAAGTTTTTTATTTTTTGATAGTTGTTTTCTTGGCCACTGTGGAATACAAAGCAACAAGGGCATGGATGTGCCGTAGCTCTTTCATTTTTGGTTACTAATCATGTTTGCTTTGCAGTAGTTTTAACGCAGTGCTATATACTGAAAAAAGTATTTAAAAATTAGGTGTGAATTTTATTTAAGCTTATATAAGCCTGATTATGATTTCGTAATTTTCAGATATACACCTGACTCTGTATTGTAAACTTGCTCAAATCCATCACCATTTGTCCGCTTGTTTCATTTACATGTTTCATTTCCATTTAATTGCGCACCCGTGTATTGCAGAACGGACCTTGCAGTACTTACCCGGGGCATGCCGTGCTTAATGGCAACATAGGAAATTAAAAATAAATACTACATCTACTGATTTCTAACGTAAATGCAAACATAAATATTTTTCATAAAAATATTGTCTAACACTACATTAACATGAAACATAGTCAAACATTTCACTCGAACTGTGAAAAAATATATTACAGCTCCTGTGTCACTGAAATAGGTATTATTATGTTAAAGACACCTGATACACTACACTNTGTGAAAAAATATATTACAGCTCCTGTGTCACTGAAATAGGTATTATTATGTTAAAGACACCTGATACACTACACTATTTCATCCCAAATGCGATGAGTTCCAGTCTGAAAGGTTCTCAGAGCTGCTTTAAAATATTTGTTATATCTTTCAACCTAGTTCACTTTGGGGTAATAGGGAGATGTCTGTATCAACTTCACTTCCCATATAAAACCCAAATTTTTCAACTCAACAGAAACATAATAAGTAACATTATCAGTGACTATGCTAAGAGGAGACCAAAAAATGGAAAATAAATTATGCCTTAAAATACAACAAAGCTCAACTGACTTCATATTACGTCAATGGATGAGAAACTCTATTCAGTCCGAGGCAAAGGCCGAAAAAATCAATATATTTTCACTCACAGGGGTACTGGGCAACTGCAGCTGAATATTGACCCATGGCACAAGTAACTCTTGGTCTTGCCTTCTGACAGATATCATAACTTGAAACCCACAAATCTACATCATCCCTCATTTTGGGCCAATAAAACATTTCTTCCCTAATATACAATGTCTTGTCCTGCCCGAGATGGCACCCAACATAAGAATCATTATAATATTTAAATATAATATTATGTAATGTTTTTGTTTAAAAAAATAGTACATTTTTCTTTGTGATCAATATACCCGATTAACCCTTNTGTGAAAAAATATATTACAGCTCCTGTGTCACTGAAATAGGTATTATTATGTTAAAGACACCTGATACACTACACTGTTTCATCCCAAATGCGATGAGTTCCAGTCTGAAAGGTTCTCAGAGCTGCTTTAAAATATTTGTTATATCTTTCAACCTAGTTCACTTTGGGGTAATAGGGGGATGTCTGTATCAACTTCACTCCCCATATAAAACCCAAATTTTTCAACTCAACAGAAACATAATAAGTAACATTATCAGTGACTATGCTAAGAGGAGACCAAAAAATGGAAAATAAATTATGCCTTAAAATACAACAAAGCTCAACTGACTTCATATTACGTCAATGAAAAAAAACACAAATTTACTAAAACTATCTACCACTAATAAAATGGATGAGAAACTTTATTCAGTCCGAGGCAAAGGCCGAAAAAAATCAATATATTTTCACTCACAGGGGTACTGGGCAACTGCAGCTGAATATTGACCCATGGCACAAGTAACTCTTGGTCTTGCCTTCTGACAGGTATCATAACTTGAAACCCACAGATCTACATCATCCCTCATTTTGGGCCAATAAAACATTTCTTCCCTAATATACAATGTCTTGTCCTGCCCGAGATGGCACCCAACATAAGAATCATTATAATATTATGTAATGTTTTTGTTTAAAAAAATAGTACATTTTTCTTTGTGATCAATATACCCGATTAACCCTTTCCTTAGCTCAAAACTTTTTTATGTGTTGCCAAGAATTAGTTTTTGGATTTCCATACACCCAGAGTTATCCTTTTTGATGTTTCAGCAATTCAATATAAGCCTGAGAGAAACTTTGTAAAACTCCCACTTGCTGCAGTTCATGTTCCTGTACTAGATTAACTTGACCATTCTCATTACTATCATCAACTTGAAAGGCTACCATTCGCATTACTATCATCAACTTGAAACTCATCTCCATCAAACATCCTCGATAGTCAATCTGCAACACTATTGTCAACCCATTTTATATGGTTTGCAGTATATTTATATCTAACTAACCATCTTGCTATCCTTCCCGCAGGCTTTTTGGTGGCAACAATGCAACTTAAAGCCTGAATATCAGTATGAAAAATGAATTCTTCACTTTATAAATAATCGAAAAACTTATCTATACCAAAAAGAGCTGCCAAGATTTATTTTTCATAGACAGTAAATTTTTGCACGGCAGGTGTTAACAGCAGACTAGCATATGCAACTGGTGCTAACGAGTTTTCAACATGCTGACATAAAACAGCCCCCACAGCTGTAGAACTTGCATCAACCTGTAAAACCAACTGATTCTCAAAATAAGGCAAATGCAATACTGGACGTTAAATAATAACTTCTTTCAATTAACAAAAAACATGTTCTTGTTGCTCTCGTCTACTAAAGTCTACTCCTTTTCGTTTCAGAGGCTTGCATAGAGGGGTTTATCGATGGTGGCAAAATCTTGGATAAACTTTGAATAAAAACCAACCATCCCCAGGAATCTACTTACTCCTCTTAAATTCTTTGGGATGGGGAAACTGACGACCGGCCTAATTTTCTTGGAGTCCATCAACAATTTACCATCAAAAATGATAAATCTTAAATATTTTACATGCTTTTTTGCCCATGTTATCTTATCCAGGTTCACAGTCAAGCCTACCCACATAAAGCAATAAGCAAACACATAGCATAAGTAGAATATAATGACATTGATTATAAAAATAGTTAAAATTGTAATAAAAAGAAGAAGAATGTTTAGCATTTTAACAAGGCCGAGGGACATCAACACATAGTATAAGTAGAACATAATGACACTGATTATGCAAATAGAATATAGTGGAGAGGAAAGGAAAACATAAATAATTAAGTACATAATAATTACAATTCTACTTCCACACAAAAGGGTAGCATACGGGGATTGGGGAAATCTGCACTCAATGATTTACACCAGGGAGGTCAAAAGCGAAAGTACCCTCGTATTATACTTTCAAAGTACTGTGTAGTAGAGAAAATACCCACAGCAAAAATCCAACGCCTCCAGATTACGCCTCTACTGACTGACCTCTTTCAAGGCTAGTAGAGCAAAGAAAACAGGTCCCTCTGTTCGGGTCACAACTCCGCCAGAGGCCCAAAGATTGCTCCGCGGCTCACTCGAAACAAAAAGTTTGACCTCTTGAGTAAGTACTCCTGGCAATTGGGTGGATGTGGGTAAACCATGAACGGACAGTCACAGTCGAAGTGGGTGCATTTTGGGCACTATTCCCATTTCATTAAATACCCTTGACATTGCACACAACTATTCCTTCTCACATCAGCTTTAGCAGTCTGNGGCACTATTCCCATTTCATTAAATACCCTTGACATTGCACACAACTATTCCTTCTCACATCAGCTTTAGCAGTCTGCACATCAAACAATAAAGTGCTGACTGGCATGGCGTGTCGCTCGCACGTCCGAAAGACACGAGGATTGACTAAGTCCTCGGATCCCAGAACTGCATGAACTCAACAGAATTTATTCTCCCCGNGGCACTATTCCCATTTCATTAAATACCCTTGACATTGCACACAACTATTCCTTCTCACATCAGCTTTAGCAGTCTGAACATCAAACAATAAAGTGCTGACTGGCATGGCGTGTCGCTCGCATNTATTCCCATTTCATTAAATACCCTTGACATTGCACACAACTATTCCTTCTCACATCAGCTTTAGCAGTCTGAACATCAAACAATAAAGTGCTGACTGGCATGGCGTGTCGCTCGCATGTCCGAAAGACACGAGGATTGACTAAGTCCTCGGATCCCAGAACTGCATGAACTCAACAGAATTCATTCTCCCCGTGTCCTTATAGCACTGGTTTGTGGAAAGTACGTGAAAATATCGGGAGTATGAGGAACAACAAACTATAACAATAAACTTAAGTTTAAAAGTGGGTGTGGGGAAACATTTGTGTAGCATGCGCTGGCACGCCTTTTCGCAATACAGCGTCGCTCGAGCTGCGAGGAAGTGCTGATGTGGGAATGTGTTGTCTCGACACTTTGCAACTGGGTTGCGTAGTCTGGCACGAAGCTGCGACATTTTGTCCTTCAATATGGTTACTTATAATATGATACTGGCTTTATGTCAGAATACTAAAATTTCCTAGTTATTCCTTATTTCTATGTATGTAATGAGAAGTTTCTTGAATATATAGTATATAGACTAAGGGGAAAGTATCAAAATAATTTTACTTTATCTGTTCACAGTAATATCTAACTACATACAATATGGTGTACTTCATGGAGTTTATTAAATTAGCATGAGTTGAAAGTTAATGTAAAGGGAAATGCTGACAGGATTATAAATTACTATCACAGTAACAGTTGCAATTCAAAAAACTACATCCAGCGCACACAGGTTATCTATATTTAAATTTAAATTTACAGAATGGTATTGCTCAGGTAAATTGTTTACACATATATACACAACTAGGAACCTTCGGTTCACACTGAAATTCTTAACAGATTAATGCCGTTTGTTATTTAGGTTTCAAATAATTGCTTTGTATGTTTAGATATTGGGCTGTACAAGGTCAAATAATATTTAAACTTAAAACCTTCTAAAAGTAGATATTTTATTATTTTTTTTATACTGCTACATAAAAGTTTTAATGTTAAAAGTGGTCTTAGCTGAAACTTTGCTAATATTACTACGGAAATAATCGTGGGTGGGTGGGGAATTTACAGAAATGGGGGTGGATGGTAGAGAAGCTGATGCAAGACAGTGAGAGGGTAGGGAGGAACCAAGCCTCCACCATTGTTCTGAATGATCTTTTAGCCATTCGTAATTGAAAGGTGCTGAGGTTGTAGCTCAATAATGATCATGATTAGGTAGACCACATCAGTATAAGATGGAGTTTATTACACATAAGGATTATACAATAACTTTTTATGTAACTATTGATCGGGGGAGCTTTAAATGGTTTACCAATATGCCAATAAATTATATTAACTCTTATTGCCTCACGCCATTAATATTACAATCAAATTGGCAAGTCCCCACCTTGTTCATGTTGCCGGAGGCTAATTCTAGGAGGTGGTTAACGACGGCCGGACACACNGAAATGGGGGTGGATGGTAGAGAAGCTGATGCAAGGCAGTGAGAGGGTAGGGAGGAACCAAGCCTCCACCATTGTTCTGAATGATCTTTTAGCCATTCGTAATTGAAAGGTGCTGAGGTTGTAGCTCAATAATGATCATGATTAGGTAGACCACATCAGTATAAGATGGAGTTTATTATAAATAAGGATTATACAATAACTATTTATGTGACTATTGATCGGGGGAGCTTTAAATGGTTTACCATTATGCCAATAAATTATATTAACTCTTATTGCCTCACGCCATTATTTTACAATAAAATTGGCAAGTCCCCACCTTGTTCATGTTGCCGGAGGCTAATTCTAGGAGGTGGTTAACGACGGCCGGACACACCCATCTTCTGTGGTATTCTCTCTGGTCGGGTCGACGGCAAAAGACGCCGCTCCCAGTGTTACGCTGGCCTATATTTCGGCCCCATTTACTGGCCAGAGGAGGCGATTTCTGCAACTGTCTTTCACAAGGTGATGTTGCAATCACGCTCGTGCCCTGGTTTAATGTTTGAATGTTTGAAGGCCATCCAGCTAAGGCCTTATCACATCATAACAACGCGTTCATGCAGTAAGGCACACATGTATCAAAGCGAGTCTCGCATTCCAACAGGCAATACCGTAATGGCACACATTGTGTGTCTGATGTGCGTAGTTTACGCACAACCAAAGATAATTGGATAGACTTAGCTTCTAGTATTAGACTGTTTCCGAACAAACACAGAGAATAAGGCTGCACTAAGCAGCATGCAGATAAGCCATTTACCAATTACAGGAATTGTAGGTTTTGCATGCAAGTTAATGGATAATCGAGCGTTCGTTCATTCAGGCAGTCATTTCTTTTACATTGCACGAATGACAGAATCAGAGAGGCAAGTGGACGTATTAGCTGTGCTGAGGTGCGCCGAGCAACCGCGTACGTAAGAAGGAGAGCAGAGTCGTGTCTGATATAGGATGGTCGACATTTTGAACACAGATGAAGAAAGATGTGTGCGAATGAATGTTCCCAGTGCCCAGTTCGTGGTATTTCCCTCACACCAAACCGGTATTTACAGTACATCTGACGTCCTTTCGATTATACGTATAATAGGAATGCATTCCAGAAAAACAATATGTTTCGTTGATTTCCATTTGATTGTAGTAAGAATAAAAACAGTTTTTGTGCAGTTTCATTGAGCGTAATCTACGCACGTCACAAACTATATGCTTATATAATATTTTTTTTTGTGCGATAACCATGTACGACAGAAAACTACTGTCTTTGTAAATGTGGGTTCTTTTTACACGATCCATCCAACGATATCATATACGACCCCTGTTCCCATTTGCAATTTCAAATCTCCCCCCCCCAACCCCCGAAGCCGTATTACCATTGTGTTCCGGGTAATTGAATTAATACTAAACGATGATTCATATAAGGAACGTTATAAAAATTTTTTCGCGAACCCTAGGTGTCGTGTTGTTTCCGAGAAAAAAAGGTGATACGTGTGCTGTGAATCATTAT